>SJYQ01004938.1:50094-78986 GCA_006410935.1 Redunca redunca
AATCTAAATACACATATATAGAATAAGGAAATTCAGTTAGTAATTAAAAACCTTCCAACAACAACCATATTCAGGCCCCAATGCCATAACTGGTAATTCTGACAAACACTGAAGAAAGAAAAATTATAATTCCTACCCAGATTTTCAGAAAATACAGATGTAAGGAGAACATCACAACTCATTTTATGAGGCCAGTATTACCCAGATATCAAAGTCAAACAAAGACATCACAAGAAAACTAGCAGTGAACATTCTTCACAAATATAGACACAGAAATCTATAACAAAATATTAGCATATTAAATCTAACAGTATATTGGTATGAAAAGGAAAATGTATCATGGCCATGTGGGATTTATCCCAACAATGAAAGACTGGTTTAACTTCTAGAAATCAATTCCGTGTAATACACAGTGCTAATAAAATTGAAAAATTGTATGATCATCTCAATGGATGCAAAAAAGTATTTGACAAAAATTCAATACAAATGCATAAAAGGTCAGCAGGCTGGGAATTGGCAGGCAACTTTTCCATTCTGATAAAGAATATCTATGAAAATACAACCAAAATCATACCTCATGGTAAATACATATGATTATGTCTTTTCTGGTACAGTTTTTGTTCTTATTGCTGTTTTAATTAAATAATTAACTTATTTAAAAATTTTGCTTAGTTAACATTACATCTGACTCTGTCATCCCAGAGGCATCAAACCATCTTTGTAATAATAACTTTCACCCATAGGGCAGTTTGATTACTTTTGTAAGATACCTTCCTGTGCATACTAAGTCACTTCAGTCGTGTCCAACTCTTTGCAACACCGTGGTCTGTGTCTGCCATGGGATTCTCCAAGCAAGAGTACTGGAGTGGGTTGGCAAGCCCTTCTCCAGGAGATCTTCCCAACCCAGAGATCAAACCTGCATCTCCTATGTCTTCTGCATTGTCAGATGGGTTCTTTACCAGTAGTCCCACCTGGGAAATGTTCCTAGAGCCTTCAGTTTTTCTGATTTAATCTTGACTACCCCCTAGGTCTATTTCACAGCTGTTGTCTTATGACTTCTTGCTCTTATCCTGGAAATTCCCTTCATCTGCTTCCTGTTTTGGAGCCTTGATTTCCCATGTCCCATACCTTCATAGTGTACTCTCTCATTTGTAAGAGCATATTCTTTAGTGGTTTCTTGAAAAAGGATAGTTCAGTTCAGTTGCTCAGTTGTGTCTGACTCTTTGCGACTCCATGGACTGCAGCACACCAGGCTACCCTGTCTATTACCAACTCCCAGAGCTCGCTCAAACTCATGTCCATTGAGTTGGTGATGCCATCCAACCATCTCACCCTCTGTTGTCCTCTTCTCCTCCTGCCTTCAGTCTTTCCAAGCATGAGGGTCTTTTCCAGTGAGTCAGTTCTTTACATCAGGTAGCCAAAGTATTGGAGCTTCAGCTTCAGCATCAGTCATTCCAATGAATATTCAGGACTGATTTCCTTTAGGATGGACTCGTTGGATCTCTTCGCATGAGGTGGCCAAAGTACTGGAGTTTCAGCTTTAGCATCATTCCTTCCAAAAAACACCCAGGACTGATCTCCTTTAGAATGGACTGGTTGGATCTCCTTGCAGTTCAAGGGACTCTCAAAAGTCTTCTCCAACACCACAGTTGAAAAGCATCAATTCTTTGGCACTCAGCTTTCTTCATGGTCCAACTCACACCCATACATGATTACTGGAAAACCATAGCTTTGACTGGATGTTCTTTGTCGGTAATGTTTATGCTTTTTAATATGCTGTTTAGTTTTGTCATAGCTTTTCTTTCAAGGAGCAAGTGTCTTTTAATTTCATGGCTACAGTCACCATCTGCAGTGATCTTGGAGCCCAAGAAAAGTCTGTCAGTTTCCATTGTATCCCCATCTATTTGCCATGAAGTAGTGGGACCAGAAGTCATGATCTTTGTTTTTTGAATGTTGAAAAGGGATAACTTAGGGGTAAATTTTTTGAGATTTTACATACCTGAATATGTCATAATCTATTCCTGCAATTATGTAGTATTTTAGATGAATGTACAACTCTATAGATTGAAAATCTTTTTAGTCAGAATTTTTTAAGTATTGCTGCTCTACTGTCTTCTGGCATCCAGTTTTGCTATTGTGTGATCAGGTGCTATTCTGGCTCCTGATCATTTATTTGGCTTGAGGGGGGTTGTTTTTGTCTTTAGAAGTTGTTATTATGTTCCGTGAAATTTACTATGGGTCTCTTCCTTTATTGTGTGGTGTACTCAGTAGGTCCTTGCTTTCTGCAGACTTACATCCTTCAGTTCTTGGAAATTTTCTTGCCTTACTTTTTTTTTATATTTTATCTTCATTTTCATTGTTGTTTCTGGAATTCCTTCAAGTCAGATATTAGACTTCCTGAATTGCTTTTTCTAGTTTTTTACCTTTCCCCCTATTACTCATCTTTCTTTGTATTCTGCCTTCTGGAAAATTGCCTTGACTTTAAATGCCTGTTGAATTTTCTTTTCAGCTCGTATTCTCTCTTTTTTTTCTTACTGGTTCTTCTTCTTGTTAAATGATGCAATATTTTCTCTTTCATGAGGATATTTTAATTAGTTTCTTCAACATTTTCTTCTGTCCCATCATTCTCAGTGTTTCTCAGCACTCCTGTTTTATCTTGGTCTCTCTTTAATATTTGGAGACTTTCCTCAAATACATAAAGATCCTTGGCTGTCATTCATATTTAAAAAGCATTAAAAGCTGATAAAAAGCTCTCAGTTTGAGTCAGGCCTCTTGTTTGTTGGTGGACTGTGCTTTAGGAAATACTTCAATGTCATGCTCTTTCTCTAGGTAATCAGTTTGGGATCCTTTTTTGGAGAAAAATCTGCTATCTCTTAATGTGGGACTACTTATGTTTTAGAGCTTTACTGAAGAAAAGAACTTTGAATCTCATTTAAACTTTCACATTATCCTCTGGCTTTATTCACAACTTTACTCTTAGCTATTTCTGTATCTGTTTCAGTCCACAGTCTCTTGGGTTTATTTTTTCCAGAAACTATGTCTTCTGATTTCCGAAAGATTGGCAAGTCATTGACTACGTTAAGTGAAGTTGGGAGACCTGAAATTGTAATAGTTCCGGGTATTTCCTGTCCTGAACCTTTCTGAGGTTCTGTGAGAATTGGCTTGTTTCTTACCTATAGGCGCTTAAATTTAATATTCCTCACCGCACTTATCATTCTTTTTTCCCTTCTTAGCTATTTGTAAATTACAAAAAATAAAAAAGAAAATTAGCCCTTTGTCATATATGTTGGAAACACATCTTCCCTGTTTGCCAGTGGTCTTACAGTTTGGTTTATGGAAGAACTTTCACCAAAAAAATCTTTGACTCTTATAGTCATTTTATCCATTTTCTTCTGTATGATTTCTTGGTATCATAACATTAATATATAGATGAACCATAGTTTTATTCTATATGAACAATAACCAATTATATAATGGAAAAGAACTCATTCACAAAAGTTAACAAAAAGATCATTTATCTACAAATAAACTTAATATGCGATAACAGAACTTACATAAAGAAGTCTTTTAAAACTACTGAGGAGGCAAAAATTTCTTGGGCAGAATATGGGAAGCACTAATTATAAAAGAAAGATAAATAGGACTATCAAAGTTAACATTTTTGCTTATAAAAAGACAATAGGAAGATGAATAGACATACCACAGAATGGAAAAAATATTCTTAATATTTATAAGTAACATAAAAAACTTATTTTCAGCATATATGAAGAATCTGAAACTAACATTTTAAAAAATCAGCTACCTAATATAAAAATGAAGAAAAGATGCAAAACATTTCATGGAAGATATACAAATAGCCAGTAACATATGAAAAGATTTTAAACATCATTTGTCATTGGTAAATGCGAATTAAAATCATTGTGTGTTCATTTGTAGAAATATCACTACCTACTAGATATCAGATACCCACTAGAGTAGCTAAGATTAAAAACTGATACTACTGAATATTTATGAGTATGTAGAGCAGCTGGAACTCTCTTTTATTGCTGGTGGGAATGCAAAGTGATCAACTACTTTGGCGAACTGGTAGGCAATTTCTTATAAAGTTAAACGTAACATTTACCTCCTGTGTCAGGAGTTCACTAAGACCAGGTTCAATGGTTTTGCTTAGAGGACTCACATGTGGTCATACTCATTGCTGTAATTTATTATAGCAAAGGATGCAGAGCTCAGTCAGCAAATGAAAAAGGTACATGGGGAGAAATCCAGGGGAGAGCAGGTAAAGTTTAAAAGGGACCTCTCTCAGTGGAGTCATGCAAGGTACATTAATTTCCCCAGTGAAGAGTTGTGACAACGCTGAAGTGTATCCAACCAGGAAAGCTTGTTAGAGATTCAGTGCACAGGTATAGCCTTAGAGGTTCATCCCTCTGCCCAGCACGTACCCAAATTCCAGACAGAAAGCAGGTTATTAGATGCAAACCATATTGTTTCCATAAACAGCTCAGACACAGTGAGCCACTCTTAACTGGTTAGGGGTTGAGAATAATCCTCTCGGTATCTAAGATCCACTTTCCCAGATGCTAACTACGGGCCAGCTTTGTAAGCAGGCCTTTTTAGGGATAAACAGTCTTGTAGAACCCAGCATTTCACTTCTAAGTATTTACCAAGAGAAATAAAAGTATATGTCCACTAAAACAACACAATAAAAACTGATGTAAAAATGTCCATAGCCAAAATTGGAAAAAGCTCATATATTCAACAACCAGAGAATGAACAAACAAGTTGTAGTATATTTTGGAGTACTACTTGGTGATTTAAAAGAACTGACTAGTGATACATTAACAGCATGTCTAAATCGCAAAAGAGTATATATACTATATATATACTATATATATGATTCAGTTTATATGAAGAACCAGAAATACTAATCTGTAATTAGTAATCAATTAATGGATTAAAAATCAAAATGTGATTGGGACAGAGAAGTTAATTGGAAAAGAGCATGAGGGGACTTTCTGGGGTTATAGAAATAGTCAATATCTTGTGTGGTGTTAGCTTAGATGTAAAAAGTTAATCATCAAACTTAACATTTAAGATATAAGCAGTTCACTGTATGTTAGTTAAAATTCAGTTTAGGCTTCCCTGGTGGCTCAGTGGTAAGGAATCTCACTGCCAGTGCAGGAGATTAGAGTTTGACCCCTCAGTCAGGAAGATCCCCTGGAGAAGGAAATGGCAACCCACTACAGAGTTTTTGCCTGGAGAACACCATGGGCAGAGGAGCCTGGTGAGCTGCAGTCCATGGTGTCACGGAAGAGTCAGTCACGACTTAGTGACTAAACAACAATTCAGTTTTAAATGTAATTTTGTATTAATTTTAAATTAATTCAATTTTAAATGTTATTACTGGGGAACACTGAACAATAGTTAAGTGGAGATACATACTTGTATAGGAAGATAATTTTGTAAAAATGTCAGTACTGTCTAAGCATAAATCAAATATTCATAATCAAAATATGACCAATTTTTGCTTTGAGCTTTGTTTTTGAACTTAACAAAATGATTTTCAAATTCATTTGGGATGGAAACTCAAGTTTAATGAGACTGTGAGGAACTAGAAAGAAGGCATTTGGGTTGAATTTAAGGAATAATTGAAAAATGGCAATAAATAGACACAGAAGAAAGATCCTGGACTTTATTTACAAATGCAGAGAAAACGGAAGAACAAAGATTGATCCAGTAAGGTTAGAGTTTGGAGGGTGGTTAAAGAGTGGGAGAGTAGAGGCAGAGCATTGTTGTAACGATTTGTGAGACTTTGAGTTTGAGCTATATTCTGTAGATAATAGGGAGTCATCATATTATTGCAACTGAGTAATTGTATGATTAGATGTGTTTTAGGTAGCTAGTGACACTGGGTAATGAATTAGGGAGGGGAGAAATTAAATAGTGTATGCTTTCAGGGCTTCTTAGTTCCTGCTGCCCGTTTAACCTGCTGTGCCCACTGTACCTGTCAGACATGCTTTTCATTTCATCTTAGAAAAAGCACTTGCTTATGAATGCTCATTGAATTATAAATATGTCATTGTTCCATGTGAAAACTCTTTAGGACCTAATAGTGAGAGGAAAAAAACCCCATGGACAGAGGAGCCTGGCTGGCTACAGTCCATGGGGTCTCAAAGAGTCAGAGCGGCTGAGCACACACAGTGACAGAGAAGGTGGCCAGAAAAACACAGAAGGTGGGTTTCGGGACAGTTTAGTGGGTGGAAGTGGCCTCATGCAAGAAACATCTCCAAAGTTTCTAACCTTGGAGATTGATAGAGTGGTAATGTCATGAAAAGTCCCCACATTTGCATAGTAAGCTGAGTAAGAGTTACCAATGAAAGAAGCAAATAAAGAGACCAGAATAATATCACAGAAAGATTATTTTGACTTTTTATTGGGGAAATTTGGGGAGAAAACTTTAAATCGCTTATAATATTAATAGCTTCTTAACTTTGTAATTTTAATCTTCTAATTTTGAAGGTATTTCAAAGTAAAACGTAACATATGAACCTGGGAACTTTTTGACAATTACCATTGTAGAAATAGCCACTTTTAGAGTGTTCTCATACTGTCTTGTGGGCTTCCCTGGTGGCTCAGATGGTAAAGCGTCTGCCCACAAGGCAGGAGACCCGGGTTCGATCACTGGGGTGGGAAGATCCCCTGGAGAAGGAAATGGCAACCCACTCCAGTATTCTTGCCTGGAGAATCCCATGGACAGAGGACCCTGGTAGGCTACAGTCCATGGGGTCACAAAGAGTTGGACACGACTAAGCGACTTCACTTCACTTCACTTCACTTCATACCGTCTTGTAGTAACTTTGTAATTGATAGTGCGATCTATTACCAAGTTTCTACAGATAGGTAGGTCAGACAGTGAGAGAGGCAGAGGATGTATGAGTGAGTGCCTGAGTGTATGTGTCTCTTTTTTTGGTCCTGGGAAATGACATCCTAACAGGACAGAAGAACAAAAGAACAGTATTGAAAATAGCTAGAGTAAAGATTGTTTTTTTCTGTCACCACACAGCAGATGTGGAGAATAGTAGAAGCAGACAGATGGACGGTTATGCTAGTTTTGGAGTGTTCTAGTAGAGGAAATAAACTTTCTGTTCCTTTTATTCAGAAATTGAATTTCTAGGCCAACTTACTAGTTTCAGTAATAAGTTTCATATTCTGACTGAAGAAACATTATTTTTTTTACCCTGGGGATAATGACTCACGCTCTTCTCAGAATTTTGCTTTTGTGGAAACTGAAGTGCAGTCATAAATATACACTGTTATTTGGATCTTAGTGCTAATGATACTGTTGTGAGTAGACTAGTGATGGGTAAGAACACTAGTATTGTAAGGTCAGTTGTAACAAAGGAACCACAGACAGGTTTTAATTAGCTGATTCCTAGAGATATAAAACTATTTAAATATTTTTTTTAAAAAACTGATGAGATAGTTACCATGATTTTGTTGACTATGCTATAAAAATAGAACATACTTTTATCTTTTTCTTTTTTTTTAAGTACTTCATTGTTTTGAGGACTTTGTGACAGACAAGTAAATTTCTAACTTCCTGTAGTGACAGTGGAGAGATTTTAAAGAATTTTTTCTGTGCCTTTTTTCGTATACCACTCAAAATTGGTATGAGACTATCACGTTATAATCATATAGACCATAAAGCAACTCTCCAGTAATAGAGATTCTTAGTGTTGCTGGAGATGACTCTTGAGAATCCCCTGTACAGCAAGGAGATCAAACCAGTCAGTCCTAAAGGAAATCAGTCCTGAATATTCATTGAAACAACTGATGCTGAATCTGACGCTCTAATACTCAGGCTACCTGATGCAAAGAGCTGACTCATTGGAAAAGACCCTGATGCTGGGAAAAACCGAGGGCACAAGAAGTGGGCAACAGAGGATCAGATGGTTGGATGGCATCACTGATTAATTGGACAGGAGTTGGAGCATACTACGGGAGATACTAAAAGACAGGGAAACCTGGCTAGATGCAGTCCATGAGGTCACAGAGAGTGGGACATGACTTAGCAATTGCCAAATTCAGACTTAAATTGAAGAAAGTAGGGAAAACCTCTAGACCATTCAGGTATGACCTAAATCAAACCCCTTACAATTATACAGTGGAAGTGAGAAATAGATTCAAGGGATTAAATCTGAGTGCCTGATGAACAGAGTGCCTGATGAACTATGGATGGAGGTTCGTGACATTGTACAGGTGCCAGGGATCAAGACCATCTTCAAGAAAAAGAAATGCAAAAAAGCAAAATGGCTGTCTGAGGTGGCCTTGCAAATAGCTGTGAAAAGAAGAGAAGCCAAAAGCAAAGGAGAAAAGGAAAGATATACTCATTTGAATTCAGAGTTCCAAAGAATAGCATGGAGAGTTAAGAAAGCCTTCCTCAGTGATCAGTGTAAAGAAATGGAGAAAAACAACAGAATGGGAAAGACCAGAGATCTCTTCAAGAAAATTAGAGATACCAAGGGGACATTTCATGCAAGGATGGGCACAATAAAGGACAGAAATGGTATGGACCTAACAGGAGCATAAGATATTAAGAGGTGGCAAGAATACACCAAAGAACTGTACAAAAAAGATCTTCATGACCCAGATAATCACGATGGTGTGATCACTCACCTAGAGCCAGACATCCTGAAGTGAGAAGTCAAGTGGGCCTTAGGAAGCATCACTATGAACAAAGCTAGTGGAGGTGATGTAACCCCAGTTGAGCTATTTCAAATCCTAAAAGAAAATGCTGTGAAAGTGCTGCACTCAATATGCCATCAAATTTGGGAAACTCAGCAGTGGCAATAGGACTGGCAAAGGTCAGTTTTCATTCCAGTCCCAAAGAAAGGCAGTGCCAAAGAATGCTCAAACTACTGCACAATTGCACTCATCTCACACGTTGGAAAAGTAATGCTCAAGATTCTCCAAGCGAGGCTTCAACAATATGTGAGCTGTGAACTTCCAGATGCTCAAGGTGGTTTTAGAAAAGGCAGAGGAACCAGAGATCAAATTGCCAACATCCACTGGGTCATCAAAAGCAAGAGAGTTCCAGAAAAACATCTATTTCTGCTTTCTTGACTATGCCAAAGCCTTTGACTGTGTGGATCACAATAAACTATGGAAAATTCTGAAAGAGATGGGAATACTAGACCACCTGACCTGCCTCTTGAGAAATCTGTATGCAGGTCAAGAAGCAACAGTTAGAACTGGATGTGGAAAAAATAGACTGGTTCCAAATAGGAAAAGGAGTACGTCAAGGCTGTATATTGTCACCCTACTTATTTAACTTATATGCAGAGTACATCATGAAAAACGCTGGTCTAGAAGAAGCACGATCTGGAATCAAGATTGCCAGGAGAAAAATTGATAACCTCACATTTGCAGATGACACCACCCTTATGGCAGAAAGCGAAGAACTAAAGAGCCACTTGATGAAAGTGAAAGAGGAGAGTGAAAAAGTTGCCTTACTTCCCATTTATTTGCTGCTATAGTCCTTCAGTGATATGAGCAGTTATATGCATGGGATAAAACAATACTGTGCCCTTGTAAATGGAGATAAAGTTGCCATTTCATCTCTTCTCCATGGTCTAGACATTGCTTCCCTGTCTGAATGTCCTGTGTAAGTAGAAGTGAATTTCTTCATGGACTTAACTACTGTTGAATTGATATAAGACTGTTGCTGTTGTTTTATATAGCACTAAGGCTCGTACCTCTGCATCAGTCATCTTACGTGGGGCTAATGATTTCATGTGTGACAAGATGGAGCGCTCCTTAAACGATGCCCTTTGTGTGGTGAAGAGAGTTTTGAAGTCAAAGTCTGTGGTCCCAGGAGGGGGTGCTGTATAGGCGGCCCTTTCTATTTACCTTGAGAACTAAGCATCCAGCATGGGCTCCGGGGAACAACTGTCTATTGCGGAGTTTGCAGGATCTCTTCTTGTTATTCCTAGTACTCTGGCAGTTAATGCTGCCCAAGACTCCACAGATCTGGTTGCAAAATTAAGAGCTTTTCATAATGAGGCTCAGGTTAACCCAGAATGAAAAAATCTAAAATGGATTGGTCTTGACTTGGTCAATGGTAAACCCTGTGACAACAAACAAGCAGGGGTGTTTGAATCAACCATAGTTAAAGTTAAGAGCTTGAAATTTGCAACTGAAGCTGCAATTACCATTCTTTGAATTGATGATCTTATTAAATTACACCCAGAAAGCAAAGATGGTAAGCATGGAGGTTATGAAGATGCTGTTCACTCTGGAGCCCTTGTGACTGATCTGTTTTATTTGTAACAACGTTAGGTGCAGCTTGCCTATATCTCAAATATTATACATTAAAATGCAACAGGATGCCAAAAAAAAAAGTTGGCTTACAGCTCAACATTCAGAAAATTGAGATCATGGCATCTGGTCCCATCACTTCATGGCAAATATATGGGGAAACAGTGACAGAATTTATTTTGGGGGGCTCCAAAATCACTGCAGCCATGAAGTTAAAAGATGCTTGCTCCTTGGAAGAAAAGTTATGACAGCATATTAAAAAGCAGAGACATTACATTGCCAACAAAGGTCCGTCTAGTCAAGGCTATGGTTTTTCCAGTAGTCATGTATGGATGTGAGAGTGAACTATAAAGAAAGCTGAGTGCCAAAGAATTGATGCTTTTGAACTGTGGTTTTGAAGAAGACTCTTGAGAGTCCCTTGGATAGCAAGGAGATCCAACCAGTCCATCCTAAAGGAAATCAGTCCTGAATATTCATTGGAAAGACAGATGTTGAAGCTGAAACTTGAATACTCTGGCCACCTGATGCAAAGAACTGACTCATTTGAAAAGACCCTGATGTTGGGAAAGATTGAAGGCAGGAGGAGAAGGGGACAACAGAGGATGAGATGATTGGATGGCATCACCGACTCAGTGGACATGAGTTTGAGTAAACTCCGGGAGTCGGTGATGGACAGGAAGGCCTAGTGTGCTACAGTCCATGGGGTTGCAAATAGTTGGACATGGCTGAGCGACTGAACTGAACTAGCAACTGAACAACAACAAGATGAAGTTAAAGTTCATGTTCCAGTTTAACCTTAATCTTGCAGTTTAAGAAATAGAGATTTAAATGTGCTATTTATGTTCCATAATAGATGCTGTTATGCTGAATTTTCACCACATCAGGATTCTCCATCAAGGTATCCATTCTTCTAATAATTGTTATTGGGCACATACACATAAGTCTCTGTTAATATCTCCTAGAGTAGCTCTCTTTAACCTAGGAACTTTCCCTTATCTCTTCACTGTAAACTTTGCAATCATTCCTTTTCTTGAGATAATAGTACTCTCTAGTGAAGGCGATGGCACCCCATTCCAGTACTCTTGCCTGGAAAATCCCATGGGTGGAGGAGCCTGGAAGGCTGCAGTCCATGGGGTTGCGAAGAGTCAGACACGACTGAGTAACCTCACTTTCACTTTTCACTTTCATGCATTGGAGAAGGAAATTGCAACCCACTCCAGTGTTCTTGCCTGGAGAATCCCAGGGACAGGGGAGCCTGATGGGCTGCCGTCTATGGGGTCTCACAGAGTCGGACACGACTGAAGCGACTTAGCAGCAGCAGCAGCAGTGAAGGTTTAGAATTTTAGCTAAGTTCCCTTTTTCAAACTTTCTTTTATCTCCCTCTGTGCATTTATTTTAACTTTAGCAAATTAACTAATGAATCATAATGTGGGAAGCAGTTGTTTGATAATAATTAATGACTTATGTTAAATAGTTTTAAAGGTTTTGTCAGTTGATACAGATTTAAAAAGTGCTTTAACTTTTTGACTTATATGGTAATTTATTGTTTAACTTTATGTGTCAGGCAGTTGACTGGTGACATACTAAGCAGCAATGAATAAAATGGAAATATTCTACTTACTGATCCCTTATGTTGCCATTTATACACAGGCACACCCACTTCAGTTTGTCATTCTCATTGCTCTCATTTTAAAGTATATAGTAACGGTGATTTCTCAGCTACTTGGTACATTGTACTGTATCAAGTATAAATGAACAGTAAATGTTTGAAAGAGCAATGTGAAACGCATCTATTTAATCCATCGTTAAATAGATTCTAAGATATCTTACCTATATTGTGTTGGCTGAAAAATCGAGTTTTTAAAAAACAAATCTGTGCTTATATGACTCCACATTGTTGTTGCTGTCATTCATAGGACTCCTTGTCTTTACATCTTGACTAGGGGATGCTTGTGCTGAAATTAAGCTACCTTCTCTCTGATTGCACACTGAAAGATCTGTATTCCTTTGCTTGCCAGACAGCTCTCCTGAATTACTCCAAATCTTGCTTTAGTGAAGTAGCCTTTATACTAGAGAGCAAATACTGAAGTCTGATAAATCACTACTAACTTGGTTAATAATTGCTTGCAGGGGAGTTTCTCTGCATTGCTAGTGTAATGCTAAAGTATTCTGTTACTGCCAGAAAATGGACCAGATGGCAAGCAGTTACACCAGAGTATAGTATTATTGTTTGGTCTTTATCATTGAAAAAGGACTTTTAAAATCAAGTTTCTACTCTATTTCATGTCTTCCATCCAGTGTTGTAGTGTTCCTCTTGAACTGGATTGTTATCTGTAGATAGACTTGGGTAGTATTCACTAAACAAATAATACCTATCTTACGTTGTTTTAGAGTTTAGTTTGAAGAAAATGGAACATATTTGCAAGTAGCTCTCTCTGGATTTATTTGATTAAGTTTGGTAAAATGAGGGACTTTTTGTTTTGGCCAGTAAATTTGGTATGTGGAATAAGCAGATTAAAAATAAACATTATATGATCATCTTAAGTGAAATTTAATTAAATAAAAGCCAGTGCCCTTTGCATTCTATGCTCCGTATCTATTTGTAAGAATGCCAGTAATATATCAATAAGTATGGTATAAAAATACAAATGCTTGAAAAGATTGTAGTAGTGGCCTCCAAGAAAGGTAATCAGTTCAAGGACAAAGGGTGGGATTGTGGTATTGGGACAAAAGGATAATAGCTAGCATAGATAAATAGCTAGACAGAAATGGCAGGGACCTGTGTATTGATATGACAACCAAGATTGTGCAGTACATCTTCAGTCAGATTTTCCCAGTGTAATCTAAATCAAATCTAAATTAAAAACTAAAATAGGTTTTCATGGCACTATTGTGCTGATGCTTAATTTTGTAGTACAAACATTGGGGAATATGCCTTGAGATGAATGAAGCTAAAGGTAAGGTCTTCCTAGTATTTTTAGTGAAAGTTCATTAAGTTATACCTATTTCCACAGAATATATGCTAAAATTAGAATGACAGCAGAAGACTAGTCCTGGTCCCTGTGTAAGATTGATACACATATGCAAGAAGTACTCTGCAGTTTTACGTTAATGTTTTTATTTGATTCACTTAGCAGCAGGCCCTTTTCCTGCCATAAAGGAAATTGGCAGAGTCCATTTGTACTTTCTCCCTGGCCTGTGAGTACTAGCAGAGTCAACCACCGTGATCATTGCAGTGCATGCTAGACCTTGTCTTTTGATTTTGAAAATAGTCCCTGCAACAGCCAGTTATAGCAATGATATGCTTTGTTCGTCATTTGTGTGTGGTAGTATATGATAATAGACACAGATACCATAGCTGAAGTTTTATGACACTGCGTAAAACTCAGGAGATAGAGAAATCCGTTGAAAACTGTAGACCATGATGAAGCTTTATGATTGGCCACTCATTCTCTCTTCTAGATAAGTTTGGGCTTGTGACAGATAGTATAAATCTGTAAAATCTGAATAAATTTTGAGTTGACCAAAAATGAAAATAATGCTGTGCAGAGATTTTCAATGAGATATATCTGGAAGCATTTAGGTGAATATATTGTCTGCTAGTATCCCCAGTCAAAATTGCTAGCTCCAACTTTATTGGATCAAACTAGAGTGAAAATTTACTATTGGGGGATTTAGGTTTCTCTCTCTCTCTTTCTCTGTGGACACAAAGAGCTTCCCTGGTGGCTCAGACAATAAAGAATCTGCCTGCTGTTCAATTCTTGATAAAGAGAAGAAAAGACAAAGAGGAACAGTGTGAAGCAGATGTTTTCCAGAAGTTCATCCATCTTGCAGAGGGAGAACTTGAAAGACTGTTGAGATATTTAAAGCTGTGGAAATTCTTGTGAAGGCATTATGCTAAACCAGAGAAAAACAAAAGTGAAAAAGGAAAAACCAGTTGATAAACTTTAGAAAGAGAAGTTCTCATTCCTGATGACTTATGGAAACGTCTTGCCTTCAGCTTATTCATTTCAGTCGATCAGTGGTGTCCGACTCTTTGCGACCCCATGAATCACAGCACGCCAGGCCTCCCTTGTCCATCACCAACTCCCGGGAGTTCACTCAGACTCACGTCCATCGAGTCAGTGATGCCATCCAGCCATCTCATCCCCTGTCGTCCCCTTCTCCTCCTGCCCCCAATCCCTCCCAGCATCAAAGTCTTTTCCAATGAGTCAACTCTTCGTATGAGGTGGCCAGAGTACTGGAGTTTCAGCTTTAGCATCATTCCTTCCAAAGAAATCCCAGGGCTGATCTCCTTCAGAATGGACTGGTTGGATCTCCTTGCAGTCCAAGGGACTCTCAAGAGTCTTCTCCAACACCACAGTTCAAAAGCATCAATTCTTCAGCTTATTACAGGTCTTTAAAAAAAATCAAGTCAACACTAGAAGACACATTGCTAGTGATGTTTTAATTTGATTAAGATGTTTACTCAGGACATTCTTAAACTCTTTAATGAATTTCTCTGGATGGGCCCTGGATGATGTACTCTTGTCTCTTCAAAAGACTATATCTGCATTAGATAGATGTTAGCTTCATTAGAATAATAAAGAGTGAAGTTATTTTTGGTAAAGCACCCAGGCTTTTGAGAGAAAAATGGGATAGTAGAGCCCTTTTATACTTTTGGAAGTGAACCCATCAATCAAGAGAGGAATGGTGTGTGGTTAGCATCATCCAAATAATGCCAAGTAATAAATAGATTGTCTTCCCTAAATATATGGGACATGAGTCTCATTTCAAAAGGGAAATTAGAGTCTGTGGCCATACCACCCTGACTGTGTCCGATCTCGTCTGAAAAGGGAAATTAGAAAGTACTGTGAGCCCCATTTTTTGGTTATCATTAGTAGTAAGTTTAGTTATAAACTTTGACTTGGTGTAAAAGATTAAACTTTTAGGACCTTTTCTCTTCATCTTTCATGGGCTAAAATTTTTGCTTAGTAGAAAATTGGAGTAACATTTGTAGAACCCCTCCATGTTTTGCATTTTCTTATAGTGGGTCATGCTTCCTTACTGGGCTGGTCTCTTCACTGATCTCATATTGGTTGAATTTTCATGGAAGCATTCGTGCATGATTAGGTTTCCACTTTCACTGTTGTGTTAGAGTATACTCTAAACCCTTAAATGGCGATATAGCTGTAAAACTTAAATATCATAGAGCTGTGTCTCTATATAAAAGATACTACTTTTTAACCATTGTTCGAGGAAAGTATCTTTTTTTCTCATTAAAAAAATCACCCTGTGTATTATACCAAATAATACAGCCTTTAAGTATTGCTTCTGTGAACTAAATAGTATCTTAATAAATGTACTTGAGCTGTATTGTTTGTTTTTAACCCAAAAGATCACCATCATCCCTGCTTATTTCCAGTCAATTCAGATATGATTAAAAGGCATTTATTTTAGCATGAAGAGAAATTTGATAATATAGTCTATTTCATTCCTCTTTACTACTTGCTTTTCCTCACTGGTCATTATTTTTTTTCAGAAAGCCAAAAATATTTGTTATCATGAGCTGTGTTTTTATTTCTATTACTCATTGCAATTTTCCCCTTTTCTTTAAATAAAACCAATATAATTTCATGTATAAACTTAAAGAAATAGATTTTACAAATAATGTATAGTATAATTCTAAAATAACAGTTTTTTCTATTTCCATCTGCTTTTTTAGAATAATCTCTTGTGTTTTGTCATTGTTGGAATGTGTCAGATAACCATTTGATGCTTATGCTCTTCTGAGAGTGTATAGACTGAGTTAAACATATATAGGCTTCATCCTTTAGGGATTTCATGTTTGAATAAGAATACAGAGACAAATATAAAGATGAGATAGAGACATCTGTTCAGATACCAAATATATCAATAAAATTATTCTGCATCAAAAAATATTTTTTAAAATATCTATCATCTTCTTACACTAGATCTGAAACAATAAAGTTCTGTCCCTTTCTGGATATGGCATTGATAGCATTGATCTTATAGATAAGAGAGAGGGAAACTTTATTGAATTTTTATGTTCCAAGCACTATGCTAAGGACTTTTTAACATGTGTTATCTTATTTGATTATTACAACATCACTATGAGGTAGTAACCTTTTTTTTTTTTTTTTCACTTGGTGCTAATAAGGAACTGCCCGAAATTTCCTGAGGAAGTCTTAGTAATTGCAGAGTTCTCCATAAGGTCAGTAATGCTGAGGGTGATGGAGTAGTGACCTGAACCAAAGGAAAGCCTTCAGTTTAGACCATTTCTGCTCTGCTGTTAGAACAAGACTGGTTTCATATATGTTCTCTTTGCTACTAAATACTGAATAATAGCATCATTGAAAAAATGTAGAGGTTTCTAAAATGTTTCTGGTCTCTTCGTTACTCATTTGCTACAGGTGTTAAGATGTTATGGTTGCAGTC
This sequence comes from Redunca redunca, assembly GCA_006410935.1. Classification (NCBI taxonomy): domain Eukaryota; kingdom Metazoa; phylum Chordata; class Mammalia; order Artiodactyla; family Bovidae; genus Redunca; species Redunca redunca. The sequence goes on from SJYQ01004938.1 coordinate 66,850, forward strand.
ACGGTTAGATTCTCTTTATGGAATGGTTAGCTTTGCTCTTCCCTTTGGGCAGGAGGTACTCCTAATGTTGTCCACCTGTCTTACCAGTGCTTGCTGTTAGTCACAAGGCAACCTGGTTATTAAAGAGGAATCAAAGAATTAGAATTTACTATTTTCTACAACTAGAAAAACAAGGCAAACAATGTATTTTTTATTTGAAGTATTAGTTCTATATTTCAAAATAATAATTTAACCAAATACGGCTATCTTCATCTGAAATTAAGTGGGATTTATAGAGTTACCTGATTTGCAGTTTACTTCTGACTGCCTCTTGCTTGTTTTATGTGAAGCTATGATAATCTGTTTTGACTTCATTACAAAGATAAGAAAAATATTTCCTGGAAAGCTATGTTACTATGGAATCATTTGTCCTATTAAACTGTGTTACTATGAAATATCTCTTATTGTATTTTCCACATTGTTTAACTATATTTACTTCATAATCTTGTCCTTCTGATTTTCACCTCTGTTAGTTAATATTTAGTTCCTTTTGAGCTTAAATTTTAAGCAATTTTAATTTATCCTGTCACACTAAAATTTGAATTTTTGTAAGTTCAGATTAGGGAAATTAGTACTGTATTTTGAGATTTGTTATGTTTTATTCATTTATCTATATAAAATTTGAAAATTCATAATTCAATAATCTGAGATCAAATTCTTAGATTTCAAGATTTATTAATCTATAGTTCACCTTATTAATGCCTTTTATGTTTAGCACATTTGATTCTGCCTCTCACACTGGATTCTTTTAACCACTTTAAAGTAATTGTTCATTTTTATTGATAATCAAAAATCTATATCAGTATAGATATTCTTGACCTAGATGTTGTCATTATTTTAAAAATCTATGAGCAAAACCTTTCCTAAACCTGTTTGTGGATCTCACGTTAGGGAATGCTTATCTTATATAATGGACTTCCCTGGTGGCTCAATTGGTAAGGAATTCGCCTGCAGTGTGGGAGACCTAGGTTTGATCCCAGGAAGACCTGGGATCTTCCCCTGGGTTGGGAAGATCCCCTGGAGAAGGAAACAGATACCCACTCCAGTATTCTGGCCTGAGGAATTCCCTGGTAGCCCAGATGGCAAAAAATCCGCCTGCAATGTAGGAGACCTGGGTTCAATCCCTGGGTTGGGAAGATACCCTGGAGAAGGGCATGGCAACCCACTCCAGTATTCTGGCCTGGAAAATCCCCATGGACAGAGGAACCTGGCATGCTGCAGTCCATGGGGTCACAGTCGGACACGACTGAGCAACTAAGCACATCTTATATAATGCATTAGATCTCTGAAATGTAGTGTTATAACACCTTTTTTTATAGCACTACACATTTAATAGTGAAAATGAATTGCATTCTCTTCTTAAGAAGTTTAAATTTTCTATATCCTGGTCGTGAGAACTTGATTTTCCAACCTGATTTTCTCTTAATCACTAAAAAAATGTTAGATCTGTTTTCTCATGATCTGCATATAAAAGTCAGTGAAGGATAGCACTTTGAAAGAAATGGATTATAAGCATCCTTCCAGAGCTAGTGTATATTACAGCTGTGCCTTTGGACTCACTTCAACAACAGTTCAGTGACTCTTAGAGGAAGAGAATTTTAGAGGCCCTAACTGGAACTCAGAATAGTTGTACTAAAAACACTTGCTTCCCATGCCTGCATAACCTCTGCAGTGAAATGTTATTACTCTTCTTATCCCTCAAATCCAATTGGTCTCTCAGTGCTTTTGATTTTCCTTTACAAGGTATCTTCATCTGTCTCTTTTTTGCTTTTTACTAATTGCTACCACTTGTTTGTTCAGGCCCTTGTTACATTTTCACTAGGATAATTTCAACATATTAGTTTTCCTACTTACTCATTTATGCTCTAGGATTATAGTGACCCAAATAAAAACCCTATCCTGGAAAAGTTCATGGTCTATCAGGAAGTCTAATATGGATGTAGATAATTTTAATAATAACATATTAAGGTACAATTACAGAAATACATGTAAGAAGCTGACATTAAGAAAGGAAGTAACTAACTCTGGAAGTAAATATTAAAGAGAGTAATCAGACCATGGAATTATTGAGATTTTGGTCATGTTGTTTCTGTAGCAAGTGTAGAGGCAAGTTTTTGTTCTCTTGTTCTAAATAAATTAAAGATTGATTTGTAATTTTTTTTAAAACAGAAGAGTATAAAATTTCCAGTTTATGAGCAAATAGATGCAGCTGAGATGCAACTTTGGCAACTGAGTTAACCACAAAACTAATGTTTCTCTATTGACTTATCTGAGAATGGGGTGGAAAATATCTTGTCCGTATAGGTCTAAGTAGATACACTTTATTAATGTATTAGTTAAATCACATAACATGTTAAATCTATCAGTTATAAAAAATGTAAAACCTTTGGTCATTCAGCATTTATGCAGCTTCTGTATTTCTGGGACATGTATATATATCTATAAAATACAGGGTGCCTGTTGTAGCAAATTGTGGCCATTTGGGCTTCTCAGGTGGCTCGGTGGTAAAGAATCCACCTGCCAATTTGCCAGAGCCACAGGAGATGTGGGTTCAATCCCTGGGTCGGAAAGATCCCCTGAAGAAGGAAATGGCAACCCACTCTGGTATTGTTGCCTGGGAAATCCCATGGACAGAGGAGCCTGGCAGGCCACAATCCAGGGGGTTACAAAGAATCAGACACAGCTGAGCGACCGAGCACACATAAGGTGATTAAACTACAGCAGAGTCAGTATAGATACCCCCTAAATATGCAAGTGTATACATCAAGATAGCTTTCTTTTTTTTTTTTTAACTTTTTATTTTGTACTGGGGTATAGGCAGTTAACAATGTTGTGATGGTTTCAGGTGAACAGCAGAGGGACTCAGCCAACATATACATGCATCCATTCTCCCCCAAACCTTCTCCTGTCCAGGCTGACCACATAACATTGACTAGAGTTCCGAATGCTAGACAGTGGATCCTTGTTGGTTATCCATTTTAAATATAGCAGTGTGTACATGTCCATCCCAAAGTCCCTAACTCTCTTCCCACTGAGAAGCAGAATTTTGTTCTTGAAGTCTGTCTCTCAGTTTTGTAAGTTCATTTGTATCATTTTTTTTTCAATTCCACATATAAGGGATGTCACACAATATCTCTCCTTCTCTGACTTAACTTCACTCAGTATGACACTCTCTCAGTCCGTCTGTCTTGCTGCAAATAGCATTATTTAATTCTTTTTAATGTCTTGAGTGATATTCCATTGTTTATATGTACCACATCTTCTTTATCCATTTCTCTATTGATGGACATTTAGGTTGCTTCCATGCCTTGGCTATTGGCTGTTGTTAACAGTGCTGCAATGAACATTGGGGTGCATGTATCCTTTTATTTCATGCTTTTCTCAGGATATATGCCCAGGAGTGGGATTGCAGGGTCATATGGTAGCTCTGTCTTTAGTTTCTTAAGGAACCTCTATACCATTCTCCATAATGACTCTACCAACAAAATAGCTTCCTTATTTTTAGTGATTTTCTGATGCAGATGTAACATTGATATTTTAGAAACAAATAATTTTTAAACATAATATACTTCTGAAATTAAAATTTTAAATATATAAGATAACGCTGTCTATATATTTTAAGTTAGAAAGTCTCTGCTATCTTAGCCAGTATATATAGACTTATAATCCACAGTTAACTAACAGTTACCTGTACTTTGCCTTAATGATATTGATGGTAGAGTATTATACTAGATGTTCATTGCTGCATTTCAAGGTGAATATTATCAGCAAAAGAATACATCCAGTGATGGCAAAGAAGACAACAAGCTATCTCACTTGAATTATGGTTAAAGGAATTGGGGTTAAAAGAACTAGGGAAAATTTTAAGTCTTTGTCAATATGTGAAGAGATAGAAGGCAGACTGTTGGAATAAAGAAGTGTAAGAATAACAACCTTTAGGAATAACTTTAGAAGTGCTTCACAAAAACTTCTGTATCAGATAGGTGAGCTCCTAACACTGAAAATTGGTACTGAACTTTAATTAGGTGACTTATAAGGTACTTTAGTGTTTTAAGGTTTTAACTTGACTGGCTTAACATTTGGAGAAGGAAATGGCAACCCACTCCAGTACTCTTGCCTGGAGAATCCCATGGAGGGAAGAGCCTGGTAGGCTGCAGTCCACGGGGTCACAAAGAATCGGACATAACATTAATCTCTTTGTTTTCAGAATATTTAGATTGGAAGTGTGGGATTGAGGTTGCAAAGGCAGGGTTGGGATGACTTATTAGCCAGTGTATATTTAGAAAATTCTCTAGTTGATATCAAGTAATTCTGACATGTTTTCAGACGTAGCAGACTTTTTCTGTAAAAGGCCAGATAGTAAATATTTTAGATTTTGCAGGTCACATGGTCTCTGTAGCACCTGCTCAACTCTACTGTTTTTGTGCAGAAGCATCGTTGATGGTACATAAATGTGGTTTCTTGGCTGTGTTTCAGTTGAACTTTATTTACAAAAAAGCAGGTGATTAGCTGGGTTTAGCCTGTGGGCCATAGTTGGACAACTCTTGCCTTAAATGATAAAATCTGGAAATACCATTCTAATATAAATGGAGAAAGGCTTTCAGTTAAGGATTTAAAAACCAAATTGTCAAAATGTCATTGTCTTTTTGACTGGAAGAGTGCACGTCTGGTGTTCCAAATACTGAATTGCCCACTGAATTAAGAAACCTTTTGCTATAAAAGTCAAGTGACAATGGAGAGTCTGAGACTATTTTCTCCTGTTCATTTCTGCTGCATATTTTGTCCTTAAAGGTGTGTTTTTACACCTTGGTTTACTGTTTATTTGATTATATCATTTATCTGAAAACAAAACTTTTAAGAAATATGAATTTTAAAATCATGAAAAAATGTCATGGTATTCTTTTGTTCAAAATACTTAGAGACTCCCTTTTACTTAGAGTATACTACATAGAATTCAAATTCCTTCACTTGGAGTCTGTCCAATTTTCTTGTGCCACTGTGTATCTCTCAGTCCTTCATTATCACATATCCTACGTATTCCCATGCATTTCATACTCAAGTAGTAAAAAAAAATCAAACTTGTATTGCTGGTAAAAGTCGTATTTTTTTCATGGTCTCTGTACACACACTTTTATAGCTGTCTAAAACTCCTTCTTCACCGAGCTGCCCCATGTCCAAGCCACTTCTCTGCAAAATCCCTATTAATCTGTAATGCTGTACATAAACTTCCCTGATGCCTTCCCTAGCCTCCTCAGGCAGTTGGAGATTTCTTGTGACTTTTCCAAAGTTCCTATTCTGCCTTATAACAATTTTCCATTGTTAAAGTTGTTCCTGGCTCTTGTCTTTCCCCAACAAACTCAACAACCAAAGAGAAAGCATCTATTTACCATTGTTTTCATACTATTTAACCTAGAACCTGGCACAAACAAGTATTTCTCCAAAAAGGGCAATTTAAGCCAGGGATTCCTCATACCTAAGCCATAAATAGCTGTACTAATTAAATAGGGATACACAGGGTCTGGGGAACAAGCCACAGTTGCAAAATCCCAGCATCTGAGCCACTCGGTACTGTTCCAAATTCGTCTTTGAGTCTTACAGTTCTGACTCTGCCTTCAGGCTTGACTCTGGTACTGCTTTGTAAAGCTAAAACTCCTTCTTTACTTGCCCCCCTCTGTAAAATAACCCAGTCCTCTTTTTCCTATCACTAACTGATGCCATTCTTGAATAATTCATAAAACTTGAAAAGATACTGTGAGTATACTTGACAGGTTTGTTAATTATATTTAACATTTTTAGAGTGCTTACAGTGTGCCAGTCTCTTTGCTTACATGGTTTTCATATATTACTTCATCAATACCATGGTCCGATGAAGTATATGCTATTATCCCAACTTAAATTGGGGCAGGGGGCCAGGGTGGTGGTGGTGGTGGTGGTGGTGGTGATAGTGATAGGTTTGGTGAGATGAATTAAACTGCTTAAGGCCATACAACTATTAACTAAGGCAGACAGAATCTGAATCTAGTGTAACTTCAGAGCCCGTTCTTTTATTCACCATTATTCACCACCAGTGAATATTCCTGCCATAACTGTATGGTTATAATGTGTACTTTGAAGTCATGTAGACCTGGATTCAAAATATTTAATATTTGCTGGTGGCAAATAACTTTACTTCTCTGACCCTCAGTTTTCCCATATGTAAAATGTTTATTACTTACCTGAAAGGGTTATTGCACGCATAAGTGCAAGATATTTACTAAATAGTGAGTGTTAGCTCCATTTGTCTCTTCTACACTTCTGTCCTGGTGGCTCAGAGGTTAAAGTGTCTGGCTCCAATGCGGGAGACCCGAGTTTGAGCCCTGGGTCGGGAAGATCCCCTGGAGAAGGAAATGGCAATCCACTCCAGTATTCTTGCCTGGAGAATCCCATGGACAGAGAAGCCTAGAAGGTTACAGTCCACAGGGTCGCAAAGAGTCGGACACGACTGAGCGACTTCACCTTACCTTACCTTACACTTCTGTTCTTATGAGCTCTGAGGTGATGGTTTGAACAGAATAAGGCCTGGGGTAAGAGGACAAATAAGAAAGTTAGCTTCCTCTCCCTCATGTAGAGTACTACCAGTGTGGACCAGTGCCTGCTTTCCAGGATCTTCCAGTATTTTATGGCTATGATCACATTTATTCTCTTAATGAGAAGGGTATGTCTCAAGTATTTCATAGTTGTTAATTGCCCATAAATATAATAAAGTAGAATAAGGATTAGAATCAGTGATCTCTTGGGTACTAGACTTCTCTTTGGCTAATTCTTAGGAAACATATGGGAGTTGTTATTTATTATATAAAATAGTTGCCCTCATGATTCCATAACATAGACCTCTTAGTGCCATTCAACAAAGAAAACTATAAACACAGCTGCTGTTTTGGTATGGTTTGTGGTTTTGTTTTGTTTTTATTTGAACTTTTTTTCTGCAGGCAGATCATCACTTAAAAGTAATCATTTGGCATTTCCCCTTGAATTCTTCAATTTTTTTTTTTTTAAAGTGTAGCCTAACTCATTTCTATAATTATGCTCTCAGATTGATCCATCTGGTTTCTTTACGAGCCAATGAATTTTCTTTTAAAAGTATAGAGAATAGGATAATTATATTTTAAATCCTATAACCTTGGTGAGTCTCTTGTAAATTTGAATAGATATTTTCAAGTATTAAAAAAAATTGTACATTCCTTATTGTCTTTCAACTGATCTCTGTATTTCCAGAGGTAGGGAGAGGGCTTGAAATTCCTGCTGTTTTACTCCTCATCTCCTTCTTCATGTGTTAAAACTCTGAAGCATACCATAAACACTTGTTTGCAACTGAGAAATGGGTACTGCAAAAACGTCTAATCAAAATAGATCCTATTGCTCTCTCTAGGTTTCATAGGCTGTGTGAAGAAAGAGGAATTGTAGGGGGCTAATGAGAATTCCAGAAAAACATCTGTTTCTGCTTTCTTGACTATGTCAAAGCCTTTGACTGTGTGGATCACAATAAACTGTGGAAAATTCTGAAAGAGATGGGAATACCAGACCACCTGACCTGCCTCTTGAGAAATCTGTATGCAGGTCAGGAAGCAACAGTTAAAACTGGACATGGAACAACAGACTGGTTCCAAATAGGAAAAGGAGTACGTCGAGGCTGTATATTGTCACCCTGCTTATTTAACTTATATGCAGAGGACATCATGTGAAACGCTGGACTGGAAGAAACAGAAGCTGGAATCAAGATTCCCAGGAGAAATATCAATAACCTGAGATATGCTGATGACACCACCCTTATGGCAGAAATTGAAGAGGAACTAAAAAAAGCCTCTTGATTAAAGTGAAAGAGGAGAGTGAAAAAGTTGGCTTAAAGCTCAACATTCAGAAAACAAAGATCATGGCATCCGGTCCCATCACTTCATGGGAAATAGATGGGGAAACAGTGGAAACAGTGTCAGACTTTATTTTTTGGGGCTCCAAAATCACTACAGCTGGTGACTGCAGCCATGAAATTAAAAGATTCTTACTCCTTGGAAGAAAAGTTATGACCAACCTAGACAGCATATTCAAAAGCAGAGACATTACTTTGCCGACTTAAGGTCCGTCTAGTCAAGGCTATGGTTTTTCCAGTAGTCATGTATGGATGTGAGAGTTGGACTGTGAAGAAGGCTGAGCGCCGAAGAATTGATGCTTTTGAACTGTGGTGTTGGAGAAGACTCTTGAGAGTCCCTTGGACTGCAAGGAGATCCAACCAGTCCATTCTGAAGGAGATCATCCCTGGGATTTCTTTGGAAGGAATGATGCTAAAGCTGAAACTCCAGTACTTTGGCCACCTCATGCGAAGAGTTGACTCATTGGAAAAGACCATGATGCTGGGAGGGATTGGGGGCAGGAGGAGAAGGGGACGACCGAGGATGAGATGGCTGGATGGCATCACTGACTCAATGAACGTGAATCTGAGTGAACTCTGGGAGCTGGTGATGGACAGGGAGGCCTGGCATGCTGCGATTCATGGGGTCGCAAAGAGTCGGACACGACTGAGTGACTGAACTGAACTGAATGTCAATGTAGTAAGACAGTTTAGGCCTTTGCAGTGATCCAGACAAGAAATAGTAGTGGACTGACCCAAGACATTAAGAAATTCAAGATACAGAATTAACACAATTTGTTGATGAATTAGATACTGGCTTGTACGAAATAAAGGAGTCAGAGACAGTTTCTGGATTAAGTATATCCTGCTCTTCACCTCTTTCTCACTGTGTGTGTTCCACTCCTGCTTATCCTTAAAGAATTTAGTTTATATGTTACCTTCTATGGAAAACTGCCTCATTCCAACTTCCATTAAGTTAGGTGACCACTGTATGTACTTTTATAAGCACTTGGTACTTCTTCATGAGAGGGTTTTTTTTTTCCCCCGTTTTATATGTGTGGATTTTTTACACCACACCAGCATGCACATAACCTTCACACTCTCGACGTTGTCTTGTGAGGGCAGAGGCCATGCCTGTCTTATTCATCATCATATTCCCAGTACCTAACATGGTCCTGGGGACAGCACCAATACATTGTTGGTGAGTAGGGTCATTTATAGCTATTGTCTATAGTGCCTGATAGAGTAATTGAATACAGTAAGTTGTCTGGGGTTTTTGAATCATTCTTCTGGCTTAACTTTTATTTCTTTTTTATTTTCTTAATATCTCTGACCTTATTTTTTTCTTATAGTTTTATAGTTCAGCTTACTGTATAACAAAATATAAACCACAAGAAATAAAACTGTGCTCTGTGGGACTTCCTGTAGCTCATACAGTAAAGAATATGCCTGCAATGCAGGAGACCCAAGTTCGATCCCTGGGTTGGAAAGATGCTCTGGAGAAGGGGATGGCAACCCACTCCAGTATTCTTGCCTAGAGAATCCCATGGACAAAGGAGCTTGGCAGGCTTCAGTTCATGGGGTTGCAAAGAGTTGGACACGACTGAGCGACTAACACTACTACTTTTTGGTAAAAAGGGATGGATCATTGCAAATTAATCATCCTATCTCAAGGAAAATGCATTGATGACACTTTTTATTATACTGAATATATAACTAAATTATACTTAAAGACAGAATCATCAAAGGTATCACTTAGACAATAATCAATACAAAAAAAGGAAATTACAAAGATTTTTCTTTCTTAAGAAAGAAAAAAATACTAAACTGTGTAAATTCTAGTTACCACAGAGTAGAGGTAGTAGTGTAAAAGGAAAAGGATTTGACTTCTCTATCCTTTACTTTACTTATCTTTAAAATAAAAACAGTGGTGGTGGTTTAGTTGCTAAGTCATGTCTGACTCTTGCAACCCCTTGGACTGTAGCCTGCCTGGCTCCTCTGTCCAGGGGATTTTCCAGGCAAGAATGCTAGAGTGGATTGCCATTTCATTATTCTTGCCTTAAAGCCTTTACTTTACTCATCCTTAAGAACAGTGGAACCATGGTCTAAAAGGTCCTTTTCAGGCCAAATTCTGTTGTTCCATAAAATAGAAAAGAATGATATATAATGGGAATTTTGGTTTCAGTTGCAGCTTACTATTTATTCTCTCCATAGCTCCAGCTCTGTCTTGATAAGATCTGACCTTAAAAATCCATTCAAATAAGAATTTTTTATTGAATGAATTTATTAAATGTGATTAAATGCAAGTAATTGTTTTTTCTAATTTCTGGTTTGGAATCAATTCTTTTAGCCTGTGCTTAGTTGCTCAGTTGCATCTGACTCTTTGCAACCCCATGGACTGTAGCCCACGAGGCTCTTTTGTCTACAGGGATTCTCCAGGCAAGAACACTGGAGTGGGTTTCCATGTCCTCCTCCAGGGCATCTTCCCAAACCAGGGATCGAACCCAGGTCTCTTCTGCATTGCAGGCAGATTCTTTACCATCTGGGCTACCAGGAAAGCCATCTTTTAGCCTAATTAGGAACAATAATATAAGATGAACTATAATTACTTACTCTAATCATTTCAAACCACAGAAAATGAAATTTTACATTTAGTAATGCCATAAGTGTATTCTTTGGTGGTTCCGCCTTTAACATACTTTTTCTTTCTTTGATTTAGATTTCTGCTTTGGGACAGCCACACATCTAATTCCTTAAAGTACTTTTATATGTAAAACTTGTAAAGGATCAGAACAATGCCTCCAAGACCATCATCAGGTGAACTGTGGGGCATCCACTTGATGCCCCCAAGAATCCTAGTAGAATGTTTACTACCAAATGGGATGATAGTGACTTTAGAATGCCTCCGTGAGGCTACGTTAATAACTATAAAGCATGAACTATTTAAAGAAGCAAGAAAATACCCTCTCCATCAACTTCTTCAAGATGAATCTTCTTACATTTTCGTAAGTGTTACCCAAGAAGCAGAAAGGGAAGAATTTTTTGATGAAACAAGACGACTTTGTGACCTTCGGCTTTTTCAACCCTTTTTAAAAGTAATTGAACCAGTAGGCAACCGTGAAGAAAAGATCCTCAATCGAGAAATTGGTATGATAAAATTTTGAAATGGCATTGTCATCCCATTCTAAATGCAAATAACTATGAAGCTTAATTGTTTTCTCATTAATAAAATATTTTGTCTGAACTGGTTAAATAGATTTCAAAATAAAAGTCATTATAATTCTAAAGTATTTTTTGACTGTAAGGCTAAGGGACTATTTTTAACACATTGGTATCCTGTAAAGTTTTCTTTAAGAAGTATCATATGAGGAAATGAGGGATGATTTATATTTGTTATATCCCAGTTTTGTTTTCTAAAAAATAATTGATAATAATGTTTGCTATTTTTGCTCCAAATTACTGAGCGTATCGTGTTTTATATATTAAACATATTTGAGATTTTGTCAATTCTTACTATATGTATTCATCAAAAATTTTATTAACACAGAAAATTCTTTATTGTGATCATCCATATCTACCAAATTCCTTGTTTATAACAAGCATGGTCTTACTGTGTGTTTAACAGAATATTATATCCTTTAAGGTTTTGCTATCGGCATGCCAGTGTGTGAATTCGATATGGTTAAAGATCCAGAAGTACAGGACTTCCGAAGAAATATTCTCAATGTTTGTAAAGAAGCTGTGGATCTTAGGGATCTTAATTCACCTCATAGTAGAGCAATGTATGTTTATCCTCCAAATGTAGAATCTTCACCAGAACTGCCAAAGCACATATATAATAAATTGGATAAAGGTAAGAAAATTATTTATCTACCATAAATGGCCACCCTAATGAAAACTTCTATCTGTACCTATATCGTTATAAAACTGAAAAGAAAATGTTGAATTTCAAATTCACTGTTAACAGAATTACAGCTGATTATATTTTTACAAATAAAAACAACTATAAATAGAAATATTTTATGAAATTATGGAGAAAGTTAACACATTCTTACTATATACAAAGAAAAAGTAAATGTTAGATGCAGTGTTTAACTCTGACCATAATGAGTGATAATAATGACTTGATTATTGACAGTATATCAGTTTCTAGAATTAAGTGAACATGAGAGTATTTAAACTGAGTTGTTTTAGAAATGAAAATATCATTGCATCA
>SJYQ01004938.1:84812-96774 GCA_006410935.1 Redunca redunca
CCTTCTAGCTGAGTTTCCCCATTTTAAATGTAAGTCTTCTCTGTATAAATGGACACTTGAGCTTTTAATATGGACTAGTTACTGTTCTTGGAGAAGGCAATGGCACCCCACTCCGGTCCTCTTGCCTGGAAAATCCCATGGACGGAGGAGCCTGATGGGCTGCAGTCCATGGGGTTGAGAAGAGTCAGACACAACTGAGCAACTTCACTTTCACTTTTCACTTTCATGCATTGGAGAAGGAAATGGCAACCCACTCCAGTGTTCTTGCCTGGAGAATCCAGGGATGGGGGAACCTGGTGAGCTGCCGTCTATGGGGTCGCACAGAATCAGACACGACTGAAGCCACTTAGTAGTAGCAGCAGCAGTTACTATTCTGATTTCTTTATGTATGTTATCTCATTTAATTTTCACAACAGCTGTATAAGAGTTGGTGCTGTTATTAGTCCATTTCACAGATGAGAAAATAAAGCAAGGGTTACACGTTTAGTAAAATAGTAGAAACAAGATTTTACTCCAGACAGTCTGACTTCTGAATTCATATTTTTAGCCATTACTCTGTTTTTTAATTAAAAAAAAAGAACTACTTATTGTATTTTGTTCTTTTTAAGTATGTATATCAAATATAGGTATAATTTCACATGTAACAACCAATAAGTTAAAGGGAACTTATGAAAATTTGAATAATGTGTATCACTTTTTGTACTTTTTTCTTCTCATTATGTCGTTTTATTACTTCCTGTGAAGTAGTTACTCTGAAATTTAAATACTTTCTCCTTATGTATCTTTTATTTTATTTAGCTACTGACTTATTTAAATAACAGGCTCTTCTGAGTGAAACTACATCATACATAAAAGTAGTTAAATATAATTTTAATCATAATAGCAAATTAATTTTATCTTTCTGTTTTTTAGTTTTTTACTTTTTAGTTTCCTTTTTCTATTTCCATTTTCTATAAGTGAATCTGTTTTTTATTTTTACCGAAGTACAGCACAAATGCATAAAATTATACAAATCATGATTGTAGAGTTCAGTGAATTATCACAAAATGAATACCTGTATAACTACCTCTATAACCACTATGCTGATCAAGAATTAGAACATTTACCAGCATTCCAAAAACCCCTCCTCATACTCCTTCCCAATCCATTAATCTTCTCTCCTCCCCGAAGGTAACTGTTCTAATGCTATTAGTTTTGGTTGTTTCTAAATTTTAGATAAATGGATTCAAGGAGTTGATATTCTTTTGTTCCTAGCTTCTTACAGTCAATATTAGGTTTATAAGATTTCATCTATATTGTAAATAACTAGTGTTCATTTCCATTGATACACAGTATGCCATTATATGACCATACTACCATTTATCTATTTACTGTTAGACATTTGGATTTTTTTTGAAGTTTAGAGGTACTATATATAATTCTGTTAGCATTCTGTTCAGGATTGCATACATTTGTGTGGTTTTATACCTAGAAATGGAGCCGAGTTAGGAATCAGTTTTAGTAGATTACGGTTTCCAAATTGGTTGTACAAATTACATCTCCCCTAGCATGTATGAGATTCCCTGTTAATGCACATCCTTACCACCCCTTAGTATCATCAGTCTTTATCATTTTAGCCATTCTCTTTTATAGTGTTGTCTTTTATTTTTGCATTTTCTGGATGACAGATGATATTGACTATTTCATGTCTATTAGCCATTTAGATTTGATCTTGTAAAGTTTCTGTTCATCAGTCTCTGAGCTGGTTTCCTTTCTCTTAGTGATTTATAGGAATCATTTATATAGTCTGGATAAAATCTTCTTTGGTAAATTCTTTTTTTCTTTAAAATTGTTCATAGGTGGAATGAATGGCTGAATTACGATATATACATTCCTGATCTTCCTCGTGCTGCTCGACTTTGCCTTTCCATTTGTTCTGTTAAAGGCCGAAAGGGTGCTAAAGAGGTAAAGTATCAGAAAGAATAGTAATATTCACTCCTAAAAACCCCTGAATATACTGCTGATTGAATTTTTCAAGAAATAGATAGTTTTTCCCTTACTTAAAAATTAATAAATCAAACATTTAAAAATAATATATTTATTTAAAGAAGAATAACTTAGTAGAGCTTCCAGAATTTATTTTATGATGAATATGTCCTCAGTTCATACCGATAAAACTTTTAATGTGCACTGTGACTACACGTAAATATGTCTTGTTTGCTTTGATTCATAGTTCCCATTTATAATTTTTAAAATATGTGTACTTTCAAATGGGGAAAATGAAACTACACTTGGAAAAAATTAATGTGATTTGTTATAGATACAATTTAAAAGGCAGTTGTTGAATTCTCCTTTCTGGCAAAGAAAAGTATTTTGAAATGCATTTTATAATTTAATCTACAGAATAGTGAACATTTTTCTGTTTCTTAAGGAACACTGTCCATTGGCCTGGGGAAATATAAACTTGTTTGATTACACAGATACTCTAGTATCTGGAAAAATGGCTTTGAATCTTTGGCCAGTACCTCATGGACTAGAAGATTTGCTGAATCCTATTGGTGTTACTGGATCAAATCCAAATAAAGTAAGTGTTTTATTATCATAAATTAGATTTTTTTTCTTTTTTATGTGTGTGACAGTCAAGTATAATATGTATAATAACTTTTGTTCCATCTCTTAGGAAACTCCATGTTTAGAGTTGGAGTTTGACTGGTTCAGCAGCGTGGTAAAGTTTCCAGATATGTCAGTGATTGAAGAGCATGCCAACTGGTCTGTATCCCGTGAAGCAGGATTTAGTTATTCCCATGCAGGACTGGTAAGGCAAATCACAGAGTTTTCCTTAAGTATCAGTCGTAATCAGTGCATTTGCATACCTACTTTTACTCTTTGAATGGAAAAGGTTTTATGTGTTTTAGTTACACTGGCATTAGTATTACAGGCTCTAGAACAGTGTTGCAATAGAATACAATTCTGTATGCTAATATTTTTTCTGCAGTCTGCTTCTTAGTTTAGCCTGCCTCATTTAACAAATATTTTATTTAATACTCACTACACATATATATTTACTATACAATAGATTGTTGTTCAGTCACCCAACCATGTCCAATTCTTTGTGACTCCATAGACTGCAGCATGCCAGGTCTCCCTGTCCCTCACCTTCTCCTGAAGCTTGCCCAAGTTCAAGTCCCTTGCATCAGTAATGCTCTGATGCCCTCTTCTCCCTCTGCCCTCAATCTTTCCCATCATCAGGGATTTTTCCAATTAGTCAGATCTTCACATCAGATGACCAAAATGCTAGAGCTTCATCTTCAGCATCAGTCCTTCCAATGAGTTTTCAGGGTTGATTTCCTTAAGATTGACTGGTTTTATCACCTTGCTGTCCAAGGGACTCTCAGGATCCTTTCCAGCACAACAGTTTGAAGGCATAATTCTTCGGTGCTCTGCCTTCTTTACAGTCTAGCTCTCACAACCGTACATGACCACTAGGAAGACTGTAGCCTTGACCGGATGGAACTTTGTCAGCAGAGTGATGTCTCTGCTTTTCAACACACTGTCTAAGTTTGTCATAACTTTTCTTCCAAGGAGCAAGCATCTTAGTTTCATGGCTGCAGTCACCATCTGCAGTGATTTTGGAGCCCCCAAAAATAATGTCTGTCACTGTTTCCATTGTTGCCCCATCTATTTGCCATGAAGTGATGGGACTGGATGCCATGATCTTAGTTTTCTGAATGTTGAGCTTTAAGCCAACTTTTTCACTCTCCTCTTTCACTTTTATCAAGAGACTCTTTAGTTATTCTTCACTTTCTGCCATAAGGGTGGTGTCATCTGCAGATCTGAGGTTATTGATATTTCTCCCAGCAGTCTTGATTCCAGCTTGTGCTTCCTCCAACCCAGCGTTTCTCATGATGCACTCTGCATATAAGTTAAATAAACAGGCTGACAGTATACTAGGTGACGTACTCCTTTCCCTGTTTGGAACCATTCTGTTGTTCCATGTCCAGTTCTTCTGTTGCTTCCTGACCTGCATACAGATTTCTCAAGAGGCAGGTCACGTGGTCTGGTATTCCCATCTCTTGAAGAATTTTCCATAGTTTGTTGTGATCCACACAGTCAAAGGCTTTGGCATAGTCAATAAAGCAGAAGTAGATTTTTTTCTGGAACTCTCTTGCTTTTTCAATGACCCAGCAGATGTTGGCAATTTGATCTCTGGTTCCTCTGCCTTTTCTAAATCCAGCTTGAACATCTGGAAGTTCACAGTTCATGTACTGTTGAAGCCTGGCTTGGAGAATTTTGAGCATTACTTGACTAGCATGTGAGATGAGTGCCATTGTGTGGTAGTTTGAGCATTTTTGGCATTGCCTTTCTTTGGGATTGGAATGAAAACTGACCTTTTCCAGTCCTGTGGCCACTGCTGAGTTTTCCAAATTTGCTGGCATACTGAGTGCAGCACTTTCACAGCATCATCTTTTAGGATTTGAAATAGCTCAACTGGAATTCCATCACCTGCACTAGCTTTGTTTGTAGTGATGCTTTCTAAGGCCGACTTACTTCACATTCCAGGATGTCTGGCTCTAGGTGAGTGATCACACCATCATGATTATCTGGGTCGTGAATATCTTTTATGTATAGTTCTTCTGTGTATTCTTGCCATCTCTTCTTAGTATTTCTTCTGTTTCTGTTAGGTCCATACCATTTCTGTCCTTTATTGAGCCCATCTTTGCATGACATGTTCTCTTGGTATCTCTAACTTTCTTGAAGAGATCTCTAATCTTTCCTGTTCTATTGTTTTTCTCGATTTCTTTGCACTGATCACTGGGGAAAGCTTTCTTACCTCTCCTTGCTATTCTTTGGAACTCTGCATTCAAATGGGTATATCTTTCCTTTTCTCCTTTGCCTTTTGCTTCTCTTCTTTTCACAGCTATTTGTAAGGCCGTCACATCCACTAGTTTTATTGACTGCAGTGCTTCATAAGCTCCATTTGACTTCACAGTCCAGAATGTCTGGCTATGGGTGACCGGTCACACCATTGTAGTTATCCAGTTCGTTAAGATCTTTCTTGTACCGTTCTTCCATATGTTGTTTTGGTCTCTACTTGATCTTGACACAGTAGGTACCAGGTAATAAAGCTGTGACCTGAAGAGACCTCTACTGTTTATAGTGTGCTGGTGAAGATAGGCCTGAGACTGGTAAAAGCAGAAATACAAGATTACAAATTATGCTGAATGCCATGAAGGAAATAATAGTGTGTTAAGAATAACAGACTGTTTGGGGAGAAAGAATAGTGTATCTTGGGCGCAGGAGAGACCTCTTTGGGATAATAACTTTGAGCTTGAAACCAAGGTGTACGCGTGTTTTTGACTGGGCCTAGAAGCAGGGGAAACAGCATATCACGATAGTCTGTGCTGGACTTCCCTGGTTGCTCAGTGGTAAAGCACTCAAATGCCAGTGCAGGAGATGCAAGTTCGATCTCTGGGTTGGGAAGATCCCTGGAGAAAGAAATGGCAGCTCACTCCAGTTTTCTTGCCTAGGAAATCCCATGGACAAAGGAGCCTGGTGGGCTACAGTCCCTGGGATTGCAAAGGAGTTGGACATGACTTAACAGCTAAACAACAACAACAACATAGTCTCTGCTAGAAAACAGTATATATATAGCCTAGAGTTTAAATATTGATCTGTTTGTCTGATCTTGGCTGTAGTTTTAGAACCACAATGTAACTGGGTTCAAGGATCATAAATTCTCCCTTATTTTTCAAGGCAAAAATGTCAGTACTGAGAGAAGAGAGTATTTTTGTTCTTTGCTGTCTCTTTTCCCAGGTTCCTAATTTGTCACCTTTTTCTTTGGCCTAATTAAAGATTATAGATAAACCATTCAATGAATGTGGGTCCTAAAACATGCCTACCCCCAGTAATAGTATACCCAGAGGCAGTCTGGAATCCTACACTTAGAAACTTTATTAGTTTAACTTTATTATTAATAGCTATGTTCTCAGTAAGGAGTTTACCAAACTTTTGTAAACAGAATAATAATAATAATAATGATAGTAATCTTCCAGCCTGTGTACTTTCAAAGCTATGTACAAAATGTTTTGTTAAGTAGAAATTAATTCAAAATCATTTCTGAATTCTGTCATTTACTATAAGTACAATTAGCTTTTTTGACATTAAAAAAGGGATTCTCTTGCTTGAAAAATGTAACCACTACTTTGTACATTTAAATCCTTGAATATATTTAACATATATTAAGTGCTTACTATGTACTAAATGCCATTCCAATTACTTTTCACATATTCCCTCATTGAATCTTAAAAGTAGTCTCAATGAGGGTAGGTGCTATTTTAACTCCTATTTTACCAGAAAAGAAAGGTTTAAGGAGTTTAAATAAGTTATTCAGTGTCACTGTTAAATAAGTATTAAGTCTGTTGCTCTTAACCATTCTAACTTAGATAAAAAGGATAATAACCTTGATTCCTTAATTTTGAAATTAAGCATTTCTATAAAATGTCCATAACTCTATTCAATTAGTTATACCTATAAATTAACTGAATTACTGAAATTAGGTCACATACTTGAAACTCATTTATTTCCTATTTTATTCATATTTTAGTCACTGAACTCAGTTTGCCACAGCCCATTTTAGCTTTTGAGTTTCCTTTTTGAGCAGTTCTAAGTTTTTTAAGGATTGATATTTTATGACATTTTCTTCCTAGAAGAATTTTTATTTCAAAGAAAAACTGTTTATTTTTCTAATAGAATAAAACTGATTTTATCTTTCAAGTACCATTGGCTCTATTGAAAACTTTCATAAATCTAAGTAAGATACAACAATGGGATTCTTAGTTTTCTTGTATCTTAAGACATTTTACTATTTAATCATTATTCATTAATTAATTCCAACTATGCTAAAAAAATATATAGAATATGGAAATGTAGAAGGATAGAATAACTAGAAGGATGATACAGTAGTGAGGTAAATCATCGCTTTTACATCATCCTTTGGTCTTATTGCAATGCTCCATGTTTTCCATCATCTTTCCAGATGTATAAAGAAGTCTGCAAACATCATCTTTGTAGTTTTTTGTTTTGTTAGTTTTTAGGCTTTCATTGAACACTGTTAATAATTTAGAATTTTTCCCTTTCCACTCACAGTGGCAAAGAGAAGAAAACTTGACAGAGAAAAATATTTCACAAGTATTAAATCAGAATTTGAATGCAAAGAAATGGATAATAGTGCTTTAAAGCAAAGTTTCTCAACCTTAATACTGATGACATTTGGGGTCAAAAATTCCTTTGCTGTAGGGACTGTCCTATTCATTACAGGATGATTAGCAGCATCCCTGGCTTCTACATATAAGATGTCAGTAATATCACCGCCACAACTTGTAACAGTCATAAATGTTATGTGTCCCAACACTATCCATGGTTCCTAGGAGGTAGATGGGACAAAATCACCCCACTTGGGAACCACTACTCCAGACTTAAATGATGATGTTAAAATTGATCATATTAAGTGAAACATCAGATGACACTATCCTAGATGAATTTTCTCAAACTCAGGAGACAGTGAGTGAACAGTGTATCTCCAAGGACAAAAAATGACTAACTCAAGTTAGTCATTCTGCAGGAATGACTTTATCACACAATATGTCTTCATAAGAACCTGGACCACAAAAAAAATTAAAAAATAAAAAAAACCTGGACACCACATCTTTTCCAGTATTCTTTTTAACTTTTATGATGTTGTGCACCAAAATTTACTTTGTAAGTAGCTAAATGCTACAGACAGTTGTGCATAAAAATAACTGGAAGGAAAAAAGTAATGTAGAAAAGTTTTAGCTCCTTGGATTGATTATTCTGATTGATATCTGTAAGTATAAAAAATAGAAATGTTTTGCACTTAGGAAGCAAAGAAGATGGTTATTTTCTCTTCAAAATTATGAGTCATCAAAGTTTTCAAAAGTATTGTATTTTGAAAATGCAAGTATGAGAAGAAAAACCAAAGTAATGATAAACTAGAACTTAGGAGATACATATTTGAAATCTGGAATCAGTATTCACAAGATGGATGTGTTTCAGGCTCACACAGGACAGTTGACTAGCAAGTTTGTAGCATTCAACATATGTTGCCCATTTTGGATTATAAATTTGGTTTTACTGTGTTTAAAGTCTTATTAAGATGTCTATTAAATTGTGTTTACCATATTTTATTCTTTAAATTATTTTATATTAAAAATAAGTAAAAGAATAAGAGTCCATTGGAACCCAAATGATTAATGTTAATGACTACTTTTTCTGATGAGTTGAAGGTTAAATATTTATTCTTTTACCTGGACTATTACAGTAGCTTCCTATCTGGTCTCTCACTTAACCCAAAGCAGCCAGAATAATAAAATTATAAAAGATAAATCAAGTATTAAAACAGTATTTACCCTGTAAATAACTTTCACTAAAAGTAAAATCCAGACCTTTCACCCTGACCTGCACATTTTACATGCTGTGACTGTGACCTCCTGTCAGTCCTCTCCATCATCCTTTGGACTTCAGATGCACTGATCTGCACCAAACTCTTTCTGTCCGTGGGGCACTTTGTTTCCTTCTTCTGCGGTAATCCTTCCCTGATCTTAGTGTGGATGGTTCTTTCTTGGCATTTGGATAACAAATTAATACGTTCTTAGAGGCCATTTCTGAACACTCAGTCTCAAGTAACCACCCCGTCCTTCTCTGTCATACCACTCACAGCATCTGTCTATGTTGACCCTCCAATAGCTTTATTTGTTCATTTAATTTTCCACTATAATAGAGTCTCTGTTAATACAGGGTGTTTTACTATTTTCTGAGCCCAGCAGTAAGAATAGGACCAAATTACACAATCTATGTATTAAACATTTGTTGAGCGAATATGTGCCAGTAATATTTTGTTATGATGTTGGATAAATTAACAATATTTAAATATATAAAAACCAGGGGCTCCCCTGGTGGCTCAGATGATAAAAGAATCTGCCTGCAGTGCAGGAGACAAGACCCAGGTTTAATCCCTGGGTCAGGAAGGTTCCCTGGAGAAACAAATGGCTGCCTACTCCAGTATTCTTGCCTGGGGAATTCTGTGGACAGATGAGCCTTGAAGGCTACAGTCCACAGGATCCAAAGAGTCAGACACAACTGAGTGACTGACACTTTGACTTTTTAAATAAAAACCAAGTAGCGTGAATGTCTGCTTTCATCTTTAGCTATTAGGAATAAATAAACCCATCCTAAATGGCATGTGTTTTTCATCATATATTAATGTGTTCACAGTTATTCATTATGTGGCTAATGTATTTGTATTTAAAGGGAATAAATACATTACTTGGAATCTTGGAATTACACCAAAAGTTATGGTATTTTCATTTTAGTTTCCAAAATTCAGTGTGTGGTATTTTAAAGTGGGTTGTTGTGTTTGGTTTTTTTTCGTTTTCCCCTTATTTTTACTTTTGAAATTGGAAAACCTTGCAGTGATTATAAGGATATATTTAGGCAAGGGTTATGAAAGAATTTAAACCAGTTCTCCCCTATCCCTGAAAATAAAGTCTTATAATGAGAATAAACTTTTTCAACAGTTAATAATCAATGTGAAGTTTATTAAAAGTTAATCTTTTTTTGCAGATCACCCATAAATCAAGGGAGAGGGTTAGGAAATATGACAAAGAAAATTATATAAGGTATTACTTTATTTTACAGAGTAACAGACTAGCTAGAGACAATGAATTAAGAGAAAATGATAAAGAACAGCTCCGAGCAATTTGTACACGAGATCCTCTATCTGAAATCACTGAGCAAGAGAAAGATTTTCTCTGGAGCCACAGGTAAGTGTTAAGATAGAGTCTCTGTTTCTGTTTCACAAGAAATAACTAACTTTGGCTTGATGTTTCTGCTGTTACCTATTAGAGTAAATAAAGCATAATTTATACTTTTTATTATAAGCATTATCCTTTTTAAAATTATGGATGTAGATCAGCATTTCTAGAAAATCATGATGCATTGGTACTAAGCTTGCAGATTGAAGGCTTTTTTTAAATTCTAAATCCTTAACATGACCTTTTCTTAGATTTGGTTTTTTGGTTTTGTTTTCAAATAAAATTTAAGATCCACCCCCCAAAAAATACCTGTAGTTTTAGACCCATTTAATTGTGATTTAGTTAGCCTAGATATTTTCCATTTTTAAGAGTTCCTTCCATTTTTCATATTTTCTTATGCTTCCTGAAAGTAACAATGTAATCCCCTATTTTTACTTTTGAAGAAATTACCCTACAGCTTGGTATGTGTACACTGGTTTATTCGCAGTGCATTTCTGCAGAAAGTCCATTTAAATATAAGTTTTGTCCACTGACCACAGTAGAAGTGGGAACTCTTCCCATGGTTCATGACTAATAAGAGAAACTATGTAAAGAATGTTATAAATTCATAATTTTTCCTAAGTAATTGTCCTCCATTTGGATTTTCCTTTTGTCTTCCATGCCATTTATAACTGTCTCTAAATATATATAGGTGCAGCTATAGTGTTAAACAAAGATTTGTTTTGATTTTAAGAAAGGCTAGTNCTAGTCGTGGTAATAAATTTTAAAAATGTTTGGAACTTTTTAGTGATTGCATAGTTGAAAATTTAGACATTTAGGTCTTTTGGATAACATGTAAGAATGTTTTTTATTTTGTCTTGTCTTTTCCACATAGACATTATTGTGTAACTATCCCCGAAATTCTACCCAAATTGCTTCTGTCTGTTAAATGGAACTCTAGAGATGAAGTAGCTCAGGTAAATGCATGTTTGAAATTACTGAATAACTGTTGCACAAATTTGGTATGTCGTTCAAATTGTTTTCTCTCAGAAAATCTGCATAAGTGTAAGAGATGAAATAGACTGTGTTTTAAATTAATTCATAATGATAATACAGATGGTGCTCAACTTACCGTAGTTCAACTTAAGATTTTTTGACTTTACAGTAGTAGAAAGTGATATGCATTCAGTGGAAACTATTTCAAATTTTATATTTTGATCTTTCCTCAGGTTAGCAATATGTGGTAAAATAGTCTCTCCTGATACTGGGCAGCAGTAGTGAGCCACAGCTTCAGTCAGCCAGGTGATCATGAGGGTAAACAACCAGTATCCTTACAACTACCCATACAGCCGTAATAAAATAGGCTTTGTGTTAGATGGTTTTGCCCAACTGTGGGTTAATATAAGTGTTCTGAGAATGTTTAAGGTAGTCTGAGTTAAGCTATGATGTTCAGTAGATTATGTGCTAAATGCATTGAGCTATTTTCAACATATGATAAGCTTATCAAGACATAAGCCCATTGTAAGTCAAGGAAGATCTGTGTAGTAAAGAAAAATACTGTTTACGTAACTTTCACTGAAAAAATTAATTAGAATTAAACATTTTAAGCACTGAATTCATCAGGGGGGCTTTTATCTAATTTTACAGTGAGAAATTAAGACAGTGTCTTAGAGGGTTCATTCACAACTGTTTTTGCTTTTTAAATATAATTTATTATCTCACTCATACACAGATGTACTGCTTGGTAAAAGATTGGCCTCCAATCAAGCCTGAACAGGCTATGGAGCTTCTGGACTGCAATTACCCAGATCCTATGGTTCGAGGTTTTGCTGTTCGGTGCTTAGAAAAATATTTAACAGATGACAAACTTTCTCAGTACCTAATTCAGCTAGTACAGGTAAAATAATGTAAAATAGAAGAATAATGTTTTATTTTAAATCCATGCAATTTCCAAAAAAATGCTGTATTAGCTGGTTTTATACTTTGTAAAAATCAGTTTTATTATCAGGAGTATCTATTTTCTTCCTAAGAATTTTTTTCTTTAAATTCAGCCATGAAGAAACTTACACTGATTGATATGGCTTTGTTTTTATGTATGTTTTTACTGACATAGGTACTAAAGTATGAACAGTATTTGGATAACCTGCTTGTGAGATTTTTACTCAAAAAAGCGT
>SJYQ01004938.1:96804-158346 GCA_006410935.1 Redunca redunca
GGATCGGTCACTTTTTCTTTTGGCATTTAAAGTAAGTCAAATTATTTTTCCATATAATTCTTTATACAAATATTACTTGTATTCTAGTGTATAATGTATACATGTATTAATATATAGTTCTGTATTACTTATCTACTATTGTTTTTGTTTGTCCAGAAGAGTTTTCCATACTGAAAGTATATTGTACCAGTGAACTTTCTCAGCTTTTTCTCTTTAACATTAAATAAGCAGTAAAATTAAAACTAAACTTTATATAGGAATGAGAGCTGAAATATTTTTAAAGACTTTGATTCTACTTTAAATAAAATTTGCTAGGTCTAGATTAATGTTGCAATTGATTTCACTGTACGTGTGGATTAAGATATTCCTTAACCCTCCCCCCCAAAAAAATCTTCCCTTGGATTTCAGAACAATAATGATGAAACCTTACTAGAAAATAAGATAATTAAGAACAAAAATATTTTGCAGAATTGATATATCTACTACAGAAAGTTAGAGGTCATAAACCATACACGTTTTTATAAATTCAGAAACAAATTTATAATTAACATGGTTTTTTTAAATGTTAAATCAAAAATTGAATCTGGAAGCTAGGTTTAAAATAACTTAAATTCAGGCACAGTACAGAAAAGGGACATATATGTCAGAAGAGTCAAATAGTGTTCACTGAGTTCTTCTTTCCCTCCCTGTTCATTTTATTATTTTTCTGCCTGATTTCCTTTTTCCATGTTTATATATTTTGTGCTAAGACTAGTAAATGAAAGGTAGTTGAAATAAACCTAAAATTCTAGGTTTTTAAAAATTTATATTTTCAGGAACTACCTGAAACTCTTTAATTGTTTTGTTCCTAAATGATAAGTTTTATAATTAGTATGATTATATTAGTTAATATTAGTATGATTATACATTTTTTGAATTTAGAAAATGGGTTTTCTTATTTTTGTACAAAAGGTTCTGTGTATACTCACTCACAGTTCTCTCTCTCCTTCCCTCCCTCCCTGCCTCTCCTGCTGTCTCATTCGCTTGCACTGATCTTTTAGATCTGAGATGCACAATAAAACAGTTAGTCAGAGGTTTGGCCTGCTTTTGGAGTCCTATTGCCGTGCATGTGGGATGTATCTGAAGCACCTTAATAGGCAAGTTGAGGCCATGGAAAAGCTCATTAACTTGACTGACATTCTCAAACAAGAGAAGAAGGATGAAACACAAAAGGTTTGTGACTCTTTGGCGTGCTTTTGAGGCTCCTTCACCGCAGTAGAGCAGGGTTATTGGAGAGCCCAGTACATATGCTCTAGAATTGGGCGGCTTAAGGTCTTGGTCCAAGCAATGTAATGTCAGACACATTATTTAGTCTCTTGAGATTCGTTTTCCTCATCTGTAAAATGGGACTAATACATTCCTCATAGGATTGATGTGAGAGTGAAAGCAAACCAGATACACAAAGTACCTGTCATAGTCCCTAGAACATGGAAGATGCCCACTAAATATTAGTTCCTTCCTCTTTACATTCCTTTCTCTTTTATATAGCCCTTTTTAATATTCTTTTCCATTATGGTTTATCACAACATACTGAATATAGTTCCCCATGTAGTACATTAGGACCTTGTTGTTTAGCCCTAAGTGTTGAAATTGATTTTTCCTTACTCTGTGTCATTTCTTTTCTGTTAGTAATGACCCTGAAACTGAGTGAAAAGAAATTTAGTTTCTTTATTTCTAAGTTTAAAATGGACTCAGTCACACAGTGAATAGTTCACACATTCAAGTCATCTTCAGTCTAACTTAGTTTTCCTCCTCCTTATCCATTATTCAGTCCAACACATCCTACAGTAAAAAGTGAGATTATTCCTCACTTCTAGTGAAATGAGAAAAAGAAAATTCCAGTTTATTAGGCGGTCCCCAAAGGACAATGTAAATTAGTAGTAGGGAATAAATTTTTTCAACATCATCACTAATATTGCTTGAAAAGAAACAACTTTAAAAGAAAGTTAGTGTATTAATCTAAATATCAGTATGTAACTAAGTTGATTTTATTGCAATTATAGTATGTAAGTTCAAATATAGGTTGTTAGAAAATAATTGTACTGTTTCTGCTGCTGGAATTGTGAGTGAGAGGAAATTAGACTGCTTTGAAATAATAAAATTTATTATATTGTAACTAAGGTAAGAAAAAAGAAATTAGATATTAAATTTATAAATTTAAGTAGTCTTCTAAACTGAAGTTTTCATATGATTGGTTGGCTGTGATACAGTAGACTAAAAAAGTGATTTAAAACGGATGTTTCTTTCCAGCTATGTACTAGAACTTAGTAGCATGAGACTTTTCCCAATAATCCCCTAGACCTTCTTTACTGAACAAAGAATGTGGTGTTTTCTGAAAAGCTTAAAAGTCAGACTATTAAGCTAAGCTAACATGATGTCTCCATAGTTTTTCCTTTAGAAGAAAGATCTGCACTTTTTCTTAAAAAATCAGATAGTAAATATTTTAGACTTGGAAGGCCACACAGTCTGTTTTAAGTATTCAACTCTGCTATTCTAGTGTAAAAGCAACTATTAAAGTGAATAGATGTGACTGTGTTCCAATGCAGTTTGACTTAGAAAAACAGGCGGCTGACTTACAAGCCATAGTTGGCCGTGCTTTGATCTAGAGCCAAAACATAGCCTGTCAGGATACAGTACCTTCTTACAGGGAGGCAGCTCTCACCTCTCCGCTTGAGTTGTGCTGCGCTGTGTTATAGAATGTTATAGAGACCCTTCTAGTTAGAATGCAGCCAGTCCAGGATATGGACTCAAACATTACACACTAATGAGGCTCCAGTGGGTAAAAGATAGTAGCAGTTAGTTTTCCCTTTTATCAAGTCAATTTCTAACCATGATTATGCTTATCTATCAGGTACAGATGAAGTTTTTAGTTGAGCAAATGCGGCGACCAGATTTCATGGATGCTCTCCAGGGCTTTCTGTCTCCTCTAAACCCTGCTCATCAGCTGGGAAATCTCAGGTAAGGAACTTTATTGGCAGTTTTATTGATGTATTTAAACACATACTTTGTCTGGAGAAAATCTTGAAAAAAGTCAAAATCTCCATAATAATTGTATTCAATAATATCTGCATCTCTTTCCTTTTCCTACCCTGCGAAACAAGAGTAATAATATTTTCTTAAGTTCGGAACTGCATTTATTCAGAATGAGTTTTTACTGCTTTAACAATAGAATTTAAAACTTTCTGTGGCCAGAATTTGTGATATCATTGGATAAGAAACAGAATGTAATATCTGTAAAACTAATGATATATACCTATATTTGTGGAAAATTCATATTCTATGTAGAAGAAATCTTTAAGCTTTTGTTATGTATTTTTTCTTTATATGCCCTTAGAAATTATTTCATACATAAAACTGAGGAGAAAGTTTAAAATTGCTATAACAGTTCAAAAAGCTATACAGTATATGTATTTTGAAATAAATTGAGACTATAAAGAATAACAAAGCTAAGGTGCCGAGTAAAATTTTCAACTCTGTTAAAGGCTTGAAGAGTGTCGAATTATGTCTTCTGCAAAAAGGCCACTGTGGTTGAATTGGGAGAACCCAGACATCATGTCAGAATTACTCTTTCAGAACAATGAGATCATCTTTAAAAATGGGGATGGTAAGAATATTAATGGACTTATGATACATGAACTTAGCTATATTTTTATACACAGTATATTTATGAACCATGAAGATTATTGAAAGCCATTTAAGGAATATGCATGTGGTAAAATATGTGATATTAAGCAGATGTCTTAACCTTTAGAGTATGTATTTATAATTCTTGAAATGAAAAGATGTATTAGGTTTAGAATCAGAAGGCCTGAAAATCATTTTGCTTAAATATATATCCATTCACTCCATAAATATTTGATATGCTAGGCCCTGAGGTTGTAAGAATACACAAAATGGAATCCATGCCTTCTTAGAGTTTATAGTCTAGCAGGGAAAAGAGAGACGTTGAACAAATAACTACAGAAACAAAACTACAACCTGGTAGATATAGTCTGCTAAGGAGTCATAAAAGAAGGTCATAAGTCATTTGGAGAATAGGCTGTGGGGGAATGTATTTTTATATTTTATATTCTGTATACATTTGAAATATATCATAGATAGGTTTTCATTAGTAAATGACCTTTCAGCCCTGAATTCTGTTAACCCAAATATTTTAATATAAACGTATTCAAATTTAAGGATTCAGAGAAATAAGTAATTTATATATTTTAATTTTTTTGTGAAATACATGCCCACTTATCCTACATTGTTATACAGGTGTGTTTACGCAGATACTTTAGAAATGAGTTAGAAACTCAGATTATTGCTTCCTTACAGATTATTTTAAAGAGCAAATATAATTCTGTATATTTTCTATTTAAAAACATTGTGATGATGTGATGCTCAAACTTGTGCTTGTGGCATTAAGTGGTGCTGTACATATTATTTGAATTTCAGATTTACGGCAAGATATGCTAACCCTTCAGATTATTCGCATTATGGAAAATATCTGGCAAAATCAAGGTCTTGATCTTCGGTAAGTAACCAGTAAGGCGACACATATGTTGCAAGTTATCCTGAAAAAGTAAACCATTAGTAAATATTAATTATAAGCTATATTAATTAGAAAAAATATCTTCATATATCTGTAAATAAATGTATAGCGTAATAACTAACCCTAGTTGAGTACACTGTGGTACTTTCCATTTGTCCTCTTCTTCCTTGGCTCAGAATGGCTCATGAGATTCAGCTAAATGAGAACTGTCTCTGATAAGCTAGTAAAGACTCTGCAGTTGCCTCCATACTGTCACTAACAGTCTTCCCCTGGTATCTGCGCTGGATTGGTTCCCAGACGTCTGCTGATTCTAGAGTCCATAGATGCTCAAGTCCCTATATAAAATAGCATAGTATTTGCATAAAAGCTATGCACAGCCTCCTGTATACCTTGTCATTTCTAGATTACTTATATAATACCTAGTATCACTAAAGGCTGTGTAAATAGTTGCCTGTGTGTAGCAAATTCAAGTTCTGCTTTTTGAAACTTTCTGGATTTTTTTTTTCCCCAAAAATATTTTCCATCTGCAGTTTGCTGAAGCCAAGCATCCAGAACCCACAGTTGGGGAGGGCCAACTGTATTTAGGAACAGGGCATAGGAGACATGAGACACAAAAGGCCCCAATTTTCATTCAGAAGTTAAGAATTTAAAAGAAAGTTTCTTTCATGATATTAATTTTCTAATTCTAAAACTTTATAAACTCTTTAATCTTGAGTCAAATTGCCAAATTCGTGACTGTGCAAAAAAGCATCTAAAGTTAAGCTAGCTATATTATTGAAAAGTAAGATGGATCTTTGGAAAATCGTTATATCTTTTAACTTAAGTAAATTTAAATTTAAAGTTTAATTTTTTAATAATAAGCCTTATAGGATTATGTAACCCTTAGAAAATCCTTATTGGATTATGTAACCCATTATGTAACTATGAGCATGTTTAATAATAATAAAATTAAGGAAAAATGGTCAGAAGTACCACCTTAAGAAATTCTTGTATTTACCAGAACAGATAGAAGGAAAGATCACAGAAGAAAAATGATCAAAAGGGTAGGAAGACCAGAGTAAGTAATTCACAGATCCCAGAAGAGGGGAGAGAGTTACAATTTACAGTATCAGTTGCTTCAGGAGTTTAAGAACATAAGGACTATGAAAAAGCCTTTGGATTTGATGATTCATGGTTAGTTTTAAGAAGAGTCAGTAAAATGGTAGGCATAGAAATTAGGCTACAAGGAATTAAGGGAGAAAGTGAAAATAAGTTAAACTATTTCTCTTTTAGGAATTTAAGTAAAGGAAAGATGGAAAGTAGCCTATGAGAACAACAGAGCAAGAAAAACCGTACTTTAGTACTTATGTGACAAGTGGCATATTAGATACTTTTTCATTGTCTCTGTAAATCCTCACATCTCTTTGCTTGAGACTGCATGTCCTTTTTTATATTCTGTGTGGTGAATGGGAAGTATCCCTAAAGCACTTCTGCTTCACATCAAAGTATGCTTACATCAAGGAAAAAGCATTGGTTGGTTATTTGAGCTGTGAGCTAAACTAACTGCTTTTATCCTGGAACATCATTTTGACTTAAAGAACAACTAATAGACAGAATGTGGTTATTCAGACATGGATGTTTGGCAGACATTTTCTTGAGCATGAACAATTCTTTGAGCGTGAACAATATGAGACTCTTCAGAGAGAACAACTGACAGCATTTGCTGTCAAGGATCAAATTTGAGCTTTCAAGCAAAAATTAGAATTTTGAGAACCTTGTATCTACTGCTGTGAGCTTCCCCCAAATTAAAGATTTTTCTGATGAGATCAGTGACAATGTTAGCAACTGTGATTTTTTTTTTCAGTTGATATAATGAAAAAAAGTACCATAATTTGAAAGATCTCCATATCTGAGTGAACTAATATCTTCCAAATGACCAATGTAGGATATTACTAAGTCATGTATGGGTAAATGTTCCATTCAGAGGCAAGATGAACAAATGGGTGGGTCCTCATGTTACAGAGTATGAGAAGTTTACTGATATGGTTTCACTTTCCATACTGCAACTTTAGAAACTATCACTTATCAAGTTTTAAAACAGTGTAAAAGAAAAATTATCTGAAAAGGCTACTACAATACTCCTTTTTCCAACTACATACCTGAGTGAGGCCAGATTTTCTTCATATGCTTCAGTTAAAACTTTGCATAAGATTGAATACAAAAGCATACATGAGAAGCCACCTTGGTGCTATTAAGCCAGACATTAAAGAAATTTGAAAAAATGAGAAACAATATCACTCTTCTAAGGGTTTTTTGTTTTGGTTTTTAAGGTTTTTCTTTTGTAAAAGATAGTATTTTTATGTAAAGAAATATAAATGTTTCTTTAGATGAATTAACAAATATTGAAATTTTTAAATTTTAATTTCTAATGTCAGTAGATATAACCCACATAAATAAAAGCTCTTTGGTATCCTTGATGATTTTAAGAACTGATACCTTAAGGTATCATTTAGATGTCCATTAGACTTCTTTAAGTTCACCCATATTTTTAAAGTCATAAATGTTTATAAACTTTGAGTTGCCACAGTGATCTTCATGCTTTTCTTAAGTACAGTTAAATGCTTTCACAGTTGAAGGTTACAATAAATGATGGCAGATAATTTGAGGATTTTTCTAGGAATGTTTGTCATTCTGTAATAAAAGAAAATTAAAACTAGATTAAAGGAGTAAGGGTCCCACTTGACAAATTTGCACATAGAATATTCCTTTATTAGCCCATTAAAATACTTGCTATTTTGAGGAGCACCCTTCTATTTGCTAGATGGAATGCCACTTGATTCATCAATCTCCTAATGAAGCCAATTATATCTTCACATTAAAAAAAAAAAAGATAAAATACTTGCTGTTTTAAAATCTCATCAACTAATTGCAAATGTCTTGATCCTTTTTCAGAATGTTACCTTATGGATGTCTGTCAATTGGTGATTGTGTGGGACTTATTGAGGTGGTGAGAAATTCTCACACAATAATGCAGATTCAGTGTAAAGGAGGCCTGAAAGGTGCACTGCAGTTCAACAGCCACACGCTCCATCAGTGGCTCAAAGACAAGAACAAGGGAGAAATGTGAGTTTATTATCCTTTTCTTCTATGTTAATCTAAGTTTTTGATAGATAATTTTTTTTAATGTTTGTATATATGTCGAGTTAGACCAGAATAAAAAATTGTATTTACTTTGGAAAAAGATACGTTCAGCCTTTGAAATGTTTGAGGTTACTGCATTTAAATGATCAGAATTGCTTACAATTTGGTGAAATCCAAGAATCTAAAATCTGTTTTTCTTAATGCTTATTCTTTTTTTAGAAGTTAATGTTAAATTAACATTAAATTAATAAAAATTAAAATGAAAAATTTTACTCCCAATTCATTGTTAAAATGATTCAAAATTTTTATTTTAATGACACACTAAGTATTTTTTCACTGTAAGAATTATGCTTTGGTCAGAGAATATTTAGAAGTTTTCTTAGAAACCTTTGATAACTTCAGAATCCTAAAGTTCATCAGATTTTTGAACATAATTACTTCCTTCCCCTAATGTCAGTGATTGTTTTCATTGTTTTAATACAGACTTCACTAGAGACTCTGACCATGTTTTCCCAGTTTGGACTGGATCATTCTGTACTTCCATACTAACGCGTGCATATTTCTTTGTAGATATGATGCAGCCATTGATTTGTTTACACGATCATGTGCTGGATATTGTGTTGCAACCTTCATCTTGGGAATTGGAGATCGTCACAATAGTAATATCATGGTTAAAGATGATGGACAAGTAATAGCTTCCTCTTTTTAAATATGTTGACATTCTTAAATTTACTAATTCAGGACATTGTATTTCTGCATTTGTCAAACTAACATAATTTCTTATTTTTGGAAGCTGTTTCATATAGATTTTGGACACTTTTTGGATCACAAGAAGAAAAAATTTGGTTATAAACGAGAGCGCGTGCCGTTTGTTTTGACACAAGATTTCTTAATAGTGATTAGTAAAGGAGCCCAAGAATGCACAAAGACAAGAGAATTTGAGAGGTAAGCTGAAGAAATCAAAAGCACAAGCTAAAGAATTCTTGCTAATATGCAATTGATATTTTTCAAGCAATTTAAAATAATATATGTTATGTTAACATTGTAGCATAAACTGAATATTTCGTGTGTTTATTGTGTGATGCTGTGAAGGAAATGGAAAGAAAAACCAGTTTAACTTACTAAATTAGTTAAGGCCTAAAAAGGAAGTAATCTTTAAACTTCTTTTTACAGTAAGTTTTTCTTTACTGCTGTTTAAAAATTGTAGTCCACCTTCTCTGTATTAATAAATCATGTATAGTGTGCTACCTACAATACTTTTTAGTCATACAGTGTGAGGAATTCAGTCAGCCATGAATATCATGTTTGTTCATAATTCTTCTTACCACCTTATGGAGTATCATTAGTCTATCTGAAAACCTTAATGTACTTTTAAAAACCTTTTATAAAATTATCTTTTATGTATAGCTCAGTCCTGGCCCTAACCTAACCCTAAAGGCTTTAGTATAGACCAGTTCATACATTTAATAAATCCTTATTCTATTCTTAATATGCCAGGCATTATTTTGGGGGTTGGTGACAGCAATAAATAAACTCCTTATGGACTCGTAGAGTTCACATTCTAGTGTCAGGTCAGGGAATAGAAAGTGCTGGTAAGAGGAATAGGGAGAAGAATGCTGTATGTTATAGTTTTGTCTAAGAAGGCCTCTATAACTATGTGACATTTGAGCAGAGACCTGAAGGTATTAACAGGATTTACTCCATACTGACCAAACTGTTCTTATTACTTGTAGGTTTCAGGAGATGTGTTACAAGGCTTATCTAGCTATTCGGCAGCATGCCAATCTCTTCATAAATCTTTTCTCAATGATGCTTGGCTCTGGAATGCCAGAACTACAATCTTTTGATGATATTGCATACATTCGAAAGACCCTAGCTTTAGATAAAACTGAGCAAGAGGCTTTGGAATATTTCATGAAACAAATGAATGATGCACATCATGGTGGCTGGACAACAAAAATGGATTGGATCTTCCACACAATTAAGCAGCATGCTTTGAACTGAAATGATAACTTAAGAAACTAAAAGCTCAGTATCTGGATTCTATACTGCACTGTTAATAACTGTCAACAGGCAAAGACTGATTGCATAGGAATTGCACAATCCATGAACAGCATTAGAATTTACAGCAAGAACAGAAATAAAATACTATATAATTTAAATAATGTAAACGCAAACAGGGTTTGATAGCACTAAACTAGTTCATTTCAAAATTAAGCTTTAGAATAATGCGCAATTTCATGTTATGCCTTAAGTCCAAAAAGGTAAACTTTAAAGATTGTTTGTATCTTTTTTTAAAAAACAAAACAAAAAAAAACCCCAAAATATATAGAAATGATGGAGAAGGAAAAAGGATGATGTTCTCTTTTTGTCTTGCAAATGTTTTCTGTTTTGAAATATGGACACAACAAAACCTATTATTGCATTAGGTCCAAGTAAACTGGAATTTGATGTTAAATTACTTTAAGATTGGAAAATAATGAAAATTTCTTATTTTTCCATTGCTGTTCAGTTTATAGTTTGAAGTGGGTTTTTGACTCCTTATTTGATGAAGAAAAATGCTTGGGGTATAAGGGACTCTTGAGATTTCAACAGAGACTTTTCTTTTTTAATAAATCAAACCTTTTGATGATTTGGGATCTTATCTGCAAAGTTTGGGAAGCAGTCACAAATGAGACCTATTATAAGATGGTATTTTGAGGTGTTTGTTTTTTTTTTTTTCCTGGACAGTATTTACAAGAATCTGATTCTTATTTCCCAGGGAAATTCTGGGCTCCCACAAAGTAAAATAATCATCATAGAGAAAGAATGAGCAGGAATAATTCTTGCTCCAGAATTGTACAGTATTCACCTTAGATTGACTTTTTTTTCTCCTTTTGCAATGAATTGAATACATTTTTCATGCATGTTTTCCAGAAAATAGAAGTGAGTATTAATGTTATTAAAAAGATTATTTTTTTTATTAAAGGCTATTTATATTATAGAAACTATCATTAATATATATTCTTTATTTACATGATCTGTCCCATAGTCATGCATTGTTTTGCACCCCAAATTTTTATTGTTTGTAGCAGCATGGTCAGCTTTTTTCTTGATCTGTGGGTAAGGTTCAGGCACTATCTCATACCAATGACTAGTATATAACTACTTAAGGAAAACAGATTTAAAAGTTCTCCTCTTTCCTTTTATTTTCTTCTGTTTTCACTTGAATCGCCCATCTTCCATCCTCTTTTATAGTTGAGAATGCCTCAGGCATATGAAATTAGTTGCCAAATTAACACAGTTTAGACTATCTTCCTAACTGCTTCACCCCTCAACCCAAATATGCTCATGAATAATACTTTATAATAAGGGGAATAGAAATCATGAACTTTTTACCTTTTAAGGCTATTTACTCAGTATCTCCCTCCTAAAATTAGGATCTTAAACCATTTTAAGATCATGTCCCATTTCCAAGTCATCAGGGCTCACTTTCCAACTTTATTAAATAGCATTTGAGCACAAGATGCATTCTTAAACATTTTGAAAAACATTAACCCAGAATGTAGGGGCTCAGGCTAGTCATCACTCTACAATCTGATATTTTACTGAGTATTTGAAATGAATGATTAATGCCCTAGGAAATAGCTTTAGCAAATGTCCAGGTGCCACACCAGAAAAAGTGCAATAATTAACTGACAGTTTTCTAGACTAGGCTTATTATTGGAGCACAACTTTATGAAGAGTGCATATGGTATACAGCATCACTTAAAAATATCCACTTATGAAATCAGACCTATAGTAGAAGTCTTGGATAGTAAACAGGGACTCTAATACAGATACTCTTAATATTTGGCTATTTTAGAACCCTTAAAGGGCATAATTATTGGAGACTTAGGTAGCTCACTAAAGTGTGTAATAATATTGCCAATAAGAAAGATTAATTTGAAAATTAGGGAAACTTCGCTAAACTGTCTTGGAATAGTTAAGGAGAATTTAAACTCTGTTTTAAGCAGACCAGATAGATTCTTTTGCAGATATCTGAAATTTCAAACTTATTAAAACTTTGTGATTAATGTTTTTTGTCTTTTAGATTTATTCAGTTAATACATACTAACACCCCAGTATTTTCTGTATTAGGGATTAATTACAGGAACACTCAGTAAAATAATAGAATTCTAAAAGAAGTTTTGATGGTGGAAACTGAGATTTTAACAGAGAACTAACTAACTGTGTTTTACTGAGTGCCAAAAAAGCTTTGACTTCCTTGTACAAAGTTTATATAATTTTTACATTTTTCACATCAGTCCAGATAGTCCCTTCCCCTAGGACCTCTGCTACTAAAAGACAAGTCACATAGCTTATTTTATCCCAAATTTTAAGAGTTATTACAACCAAATTAATTCCATTGGATGAAATGTAGACAGATTCTATAAAGACTATAGATTAAGTGAACTAGCTAAAAACAAAGTATATTTCAAACATATCCAAGCAAAGTTTATGCAAACAACATTAAAAATAAGGAAAAACGGGACAAGTAGTACTCAGAAGGCAAGGAACCAAAAATTGAATTAAATGTTACATGGGATGACTAGGATATGTTTCAAGTAAGTCATGATAATGTAGCTACTTCCAGGTACTTCAGTGTCAGAGATCAGTTCCTATTGGCCAGTTTCTATGACCAACCATCCTTGTCATTGAATGTGGTATAATTGACTGTTGACTTGACAGGTTCATTTGGTCAATTGAGCAATATTTCCTTTAATGACTATTTTGGAGAAAAGAAAAATAGGTTTAAAGAAAATAAAACTTAATTTAAACACATTCTCGCAAGAAATAATCAACTATTTGAAAATCATGCTTTAACTTTTTATCATATTTTCAGCTATATAAAATCATTTATTTCGAAGACTTTCAGAATGCTGTTAATTTGAAATCTGTTAATCATGTTGTAGAATTTGGTTTTTTTAAAAAAATGTTTCTAATTGGATTTTTTAAAAAAGAATGGAATTTGGTCACTATTTTATGATAGAACCTAAGCTTTTTGTGGTTCTTAGTGTCCTCTGTAAAACTTAGTGTCGAAGTAATCAACTTTTGAGGTTTTCCCTTCTAATCTGCTTTATATTACAAGCCCTTTAGGAAATGGGAACCTGGTGAATATATAATGAATTGTAAAATATTTTAATGTGTAACTTTTTCAACTGTGAAACTATGACTATTGGTTTTTTGAAGAAAACAGCTGCTGATAAAGTATTTTGTATAAAGTGTAGTTCTTATTAATCAGGAAAATAATCAATTACTTGATTAGAATGTATATATCCTCTTGGATTTTATTTTAAATGGATTGGTGATTTTCACATAGGTAAAACACAGTCCATCTGTATTCTTTTCTCATCAAAAATGTAGTGATTTGGCATTTATTTAAGAAAATTTATGAGCAGCCTATGTATTTTAAAGGCACCATGGAAATTTCACAGTACATAAACTTGGATTTGTTTCCTAATGATTTGTAAATCCATTTAATTCATATCCTGATCAATAGTCCATGTTTGCCACATTTTGAAGAAATGTAATTTCCAGCATTATTTTAAACATAGTGAGTTAACTTTTTCTGAATGTTATAAATTCCTTTTGTTTCTATTATCTGCACAAACTGCAGACCTGGGCTGGACCCACACATTCAGAATCCATCTTAAAAATTGATTTTGATGTCCAAGGCATCACTAAAATATTTCGGTTTAAAGACCATATGCGGTGTTAATGGATTGTGGTGCTTCTACTATTTAAAAACAACTTTCATACTTCAGATATTTTTGAGAAGAGGGGAATGTGAAGGGAGGGGGCAGAACAAGGAGGAGTTGCTTGAATGAGTTACACTCTTCATATCCGTCCTGCTTGGATCAGGCACTAAGAAGGCTGAAAGCTGTGAGAGTATATTGTGCACACCATGAGGGAATTAATTCTTCATCAAGGATGGGATTGTGAAGGCTGAACTATACAAATCAGCACTGACAAAATCTTCAGATAATAATTCTTGGTAATACAGAATAATACAGCTGGGCTGTTTTTTAAAATATAAAGACAAACCATTTTTATTTTTTAATTATCACATTAAAAATTGTAAATGTATCTTATGTACCATGGCCTGGGAAGCCTTTTTTCTTTTCTCTTAAGAGTTATTTTCACTTTCTGAAAAGAATATAGGGTTCAGCTCAAGATAACTATGGTCCTGATAAAATTGGATGGGTAACTCTACCTCAGAAGGTTAATAAGGAAAAAAAGTAGATGAGTCACAATTCAATACTTTTGG
Organism: Redunca redunca; assembly: GCA_006410935.1. Taxonomy (NCBI): domain Eukaryota; kingdom Metazoa; phylum Chordata; class Mammalia; order Artiodactyla; family Bovidae; genus Redunca; species Redunca redunca. The sequence goes on from SJYQ01004938.1 coordinate 110,787, forward strand.
CTCTGATATTACAGAAATTTGCAGAGCACTGTATTTTAGATTTATAAAGTCAGAGTTGGCATGTCCTGTTTTTAATGGCATTGGATACATTTAGAAAAAAATTGGGTTAAAATTTAATCATTGCTTCAGCCATTTGGAAAAGGCAGTAGTGCTAGGACGTTCATGGTACTAGGTTCCTGAATTTAGCATTTGAAATTAGTTTTTTTTTTTTTATTGTGAGTGAAATTGATGTGTGTATATTTGCAGACATTTATATTTGTATACACAGTACTTGCTAACCCTAGTCAAGAGACATCATTTATAAAAGGTGTAAACATCAAGGTTCTAAAATTCAGAAGAGTTTAGAATCAATTAGGAGTTTCCCAGGTTGGGGTGTTAGTTTTTACAAGCTTATTTCATTCAAGACTTCACTTGAGTAAGGGTTTGCACTTTTTGTCAATGCAGCGTCATTCCTTTTGCTTGGTTTTAGTTATGTTCATATTTCAGCCATGCTAGTTAGCATAAAGAGATAGTTATGAGCCATAAGAAAATCTTATGACTTAATTTTTACACAACTACATTTAAGAGTTTTAGCAACAAAGAAAAAAGATCAGTCCACTGTACATATTAGCATAGATGGGTAGCTGGTTTTTACTACCAACAGTTGACTCCAGTCCTCCTGTTGGTAAGTATGGGAAGGATAATGCATTTTGTAAGCATTAAGTTTATGAATCTATCTAAAATATTATTTAATCTCTCACTATAATAATTCTGTGGTTATGCTAAGAGCCGTGTATATTTCTGGTGATTCTTACTTTTGTTAATCCTTCTAGGATAGCAAGGAGGCAGAACCTTCACTGTTCTATTATTTTCTCAGAATATCTTTAATAAGACTAACCTCTTTAATTCTAGTGCAGATTTCCAAATGTGGTCACTAGCCATTGATTTCATAAGAAAAAAACTCTTATCAGATTTATATTCCTATTGGAGAGCTTGGCCTTCATGATTTCTAGAAATGTTTTTGGCTATGGAACCAAAGTTTCAAATGCAGTTAATGTTTTCAGTGTGGTTCAGTCCTAAGACTTTATTTCCGTTGAATAAACTCTAAAAGAATGTATCCTTTTAGAACATAACACTTCAGCATCTTAGGAATGTGGCACTACCGTAGACTACTGACACCTCCAGGGTTGACTTTGGAAGCTTCAAAACAGAGCTCCCATCACCCTCTTTAGCCCCATTTATTGTCACAAATCTATTTCTCTATATTTGTCTTTCATTGAGTTAGAGTCCTGTAGTATACCCATTAGTTAGGAGGAAAATGTTTTAAATGTTCTTTTAATGATGGCCCAAAAAAGTATTTGACACAGCAAGTGCATGTGTTACTGTACTGAGAATATAGAATAATAACAGTGTCACTAAATTTAAGACCTCGTCCCAGTCATGCTCTTCCTGGCAAGAAGTTTGGCCTGTGACTGCACTTACTGTTTGTGCTCATCAGAAACTGTCAATGTCTGCTTTAACTTTGCAGTCTGTAACATCACGCTGTTTATTAAAAAAAAAAAAAAATTACTTTAACTTGTGTCCAAACAATCCTTAGTGTACTATATGTTGAACAAAAAAACTGTGATAATTACATTTGCCATTTAATACTTAACAGCAAACCATCTTTTTAATACTTAACAGCAAACCACTGTTGGTAATAATCAAAATTTAGCTGAATTTTTCTTATCAACAATGACTAAGTATAGTTGATTGAAAACCTGAAACTATTATGCCTTAAAAGCCAATTTTTCTGTCGCAGTAACATGATGAATATTGGAGAAATATCTGTTTAAATATTAACTTCCTTTAAACATGAAGAATTATATGCTTGTATTTTAAGCAGAGATTACATGTGTACACATACATGTATGAATGTGTCTGTATGTATGGACAGACTTTTTCCCAAGTCAGTTTATGACCAGAACCCTAAAAGTGAAGTTTATCTGGAAGCAAACTGGTTTTGCATTCAGCTATCATAAACCTTGCAAAAGGTAAGTCTGGGCTTTTCTTGGACCAGTAATGCACATGGGCATTGATATTTAGTGCTTCTAAGCAATTCACAGCAAATAATTGCTAAAATTTTCATTTGCCAAATGATTTAACATTGTAAATTGACTTTGTTCTTCAAGCATAATGTCTCCCTTTCCTGAGATGAGCCAAGTAGCTACTATATAGATGGAAAACTATAGTATTTGAAACACTTCAGGTTTCACACTTTCATATGCTTTAGGTTTCCGATTGTTTTTAATTTGTTAGGGGAAAAATCCAAAGAAGTGCATATTGTTAGGTGGGTGTCAAACTTACTAAGAAATGGAATAGATAGGTGACCTTAATTTAAGAAATCTAGAGAATCTCAATTTGTGGAATGACTTAAAAAGTGTATGCATACATACATTTTATTATGAGTAAGTCTTTGGCATACAAAATAATCTACTACAGCCTTTCTAAATAGCATGTTCTGAACTCTAGATACATATCATACTTAGCCAAGAAAAAGTGGGGAGGAATCGGCTCCTGCAGCTCCTTACCCCAGCCCCTGTTCCAGCTGTCCAACAAAAGGTACCAAGGCTTGTTGAATTATTTTATTTTTAATAAGAACTGTACATACTTAAGGTTTACAATATGGTGATTTGATATACATATACACAGTGAAATGATTACTATAGTCAAGCTAGCTAATGTATCATTCACATAGTTACCTGTGTGTGTGTGTGTGTGTATGTGTGTGTGATGAGAGCACCTAAACTCTTCTCTTAGCAAACTTCTGGTACTCAGTGCAGTATTATTAACTATAGTCAGTATGTTGTACATTAGATCATGAGATTTATTCATCTCATAATGAAGTTTGTACACTTTAACCAATTTTCCCCATCCCACCTCTGGTAACCAGCATTCTGCTTTCTGCTTTTTATGTATTTGACTCTCTTAGATTCCACATATAAGTGAAATGCAGTTTTTTCCTTTCGGTGTCTGGATGATTGTTAGCATGATGCCCTCCAGGTCCATCCACGTTGTTGTAAATGTCAGGATCTCCGTTTTTCAGGATGAAAAATGTTCCATTGTATGTATGTTTACACACACACACACATATATATATATCTCACAATTTATTCATCCGTCGATGGACACTTAGGTTGTTCCATATCTTGGCTGTTGTGAATAGTGCTGCAGTGAACATGAGAGTACAGATATTTCTTGAAGGTACTGATTTCATTTCCTTTGGGTATATACCCAGAAGAGGAATAAGGCTAACTAAAAATTGAAACTTAGCAAAAGTTTTGTTATCTACTAGGTACCAGAAACCAACCTAGGTGTTTTACATACTTTGACTTTTTCTTCCCTAAAAATAACCTCATGAAAGAAAAGACCCATCCCCATCTTACAGACGAGAAGAGTGGCTCAGTTCAACTGACTTGCCCAAGGACACATATCTAAAAAGCTGTAATTATAGCCTACAAATGTTTTAAAAATCGTACTCTGAGACACATGTTCTCTCCACTATTTGACACTAGAAGGAGGAGAAAATACCCAAATTGTTCACTGCTGGTCAAGTCAATATTGCTCTATTATTCAGTTTGTTTAATAATGTGTGACTTGCAATTATTGCTAAAAGGCATTAAATTGGCTTAGAATCAAAGTTTGTTTTGATTACATCTACGTATCAGAGTTGCTTCAAAAGTCATCCTTTTTATTGTCCATGATGTAAGATTTTTTAGTAAAACTGTAAAGATACTTTGAGGAACATTGGTTTTCAAAATGAAGTCTGTTTTCAACTCATATTCAGCTTAATCTGAAAAGCACTTGTTGGGAGAGTCTTGTGATACTATTTCATAACCTTGGTTGATTAATTAAAGTACGGACGATTGTTGACTATCCATGTGGGACTTTTCTATGATGCGGATTATCTGAGATAAATGTTAAATTCTATCCAGTACAGCTTCTCCCTAACTTGATAACATTTCTAGCCACCTCTCCCACTCCCTCCAGAGTGTACACAAAGAGCAAAATGAACTTATGGGAAGCATAATTAACTAGAAAGAAATGTTTCTAAAAGAAAAATCACATGATACATAGCAAGGTTAAGTACAGATAACACTAAGCTTAGTGAATTTCCCAGGCAGCAGCTTTCCTCTTTTCTCATGGGTGATGAGAAAATGGTAGGTCCATGTTCTCTGAAATTACCAGATCATCTTCCTGTAGTGTATGAACTGCTCTTCACTAAGACTTTTTTGACAAGTGTTTTGATGTACACTGCATTCCATGGAACCAGACTGCCTGTTCAGTGCTTAGCAGGTTGGAAACTTGCATCACTTATTTTGACAGTGACAGGTTCTAGCAGGGGCCAATACTAGATGAAGCACAGTGACTGTGAGCGCCTTTTACCCTGTGGAAACAAAAGGTGCTTCCCTGGCTCGTGGAGAGATTTGGAATAAAGAAGATGGTGGATTTATATTTATTTATAGAATAGAATATACAATGAGACTTTTTAACTTTTTTCTTTCCCACATGAAATAACCATGCTTTGTTTCTACACCGTTAGTTTGCGTTTAGGCGTGATCAGGTCCTCAAGTGCAGACCCTGCAGGTATCTGAAGGCCAGGACTTGAATTTGGCCACCGTCTTAAGGTTTCTCTGCTCCTTCCTTTGCTCCTCCCGACACGCCACACTTTGAATTGGTGCTGTGCCATGTAAAGAACTTTGCCACTTACCTCATCTCTGAATGCAGCGCTGTGTTTTTCACACAAGAAGGACAGGTACTGTGTTAATCTCACCATGCCAACTATCAGGACACCACCCAGCAGGGTCAGCGAAGGCCAGAATAAACAGTGGAAGATCACCATCTGGTCGTCCTTTTTTATGAGAATGACATCTTCGGATTGGCTGTCTGGACTGTAGAAGCATGAAAACGGGGTCCCATTTTTGTGATCGAAGAATTCCTTTATGTCCAGAGCACCACTGAGCAAATCATTTCTATCCCGGTGGCACTTAGGTGTGTAGAAGCACTAGGAATACAGAGGAGGAAGAAAAATGAGGGCGCTGGCTCTGAAATCAAATGCTTTAAAGTTTTAATTCTGAAATCACTTCACAACTGAAGCTATTAAGAGTTTTAACCTCTGAAGGTGATAAGACCCATTACATAGCTCATGGCGAAGGGGTGCCAGGAGGGCAAATAGTGAACTGGCCATTTCTGAGCACTAAACAAAGATGTGGGAATAAAGACACTGAGGTTTATTACCATATCCACTAAGCACTCAAGACACTCTGCCATCAGCCTACAAAAACATTTGAGACCTTAAAGGTTATGGCATCCAAAACAGAAATCACCAGATTGAAATGAGTGCTTTAGTAAACGAAGTGTAAAATGTCAACTAATTTAAGTCAACTTTTTATAGTTAGGTGAAAATGTACTCTTTAAATCATATGAACCTGTTGCTTCTGCTGCTGCTGCTAAATCACTTCAGTTGTGTCCGACTCTGTGTGACCCCATGGACTGCAGCCTACCCTCTGTCCATGGGATTTTCCAGGCAAGAGTACTGGAGTGGGGTGCCATTGCCTTCTCCAATGAACCTGTTGAGTATCCTTTAAAGGACAATCTTTAGATGTCTTTGATAAGAATGTTCATTTAACATTCTTGATATGTATGTTCATTTTAACATTCTTGATATGATGAGGAATGGAATCTCCCAACAATAAGACCACTTACAAATAATTTTGTTCACTGTCTCAAGTCTAAATTTCAGACACCAACATGAACTCTCTTTTCTGTATACCCCATTTCTCCTCCAAGAATGCTTTTAGCTTCATTTATCCTGATTGGGTCACTATTGATACGTTCACTGGAAGAAAACAGCTTTATCTAGAGATGGCCCTTGGTACTGCACCTTGCTAGGGACAGTCTGCCATGGAAAGGTTGCTGTAATTAGAACACTTTCACACATGAAATTTACACTACCTTGGAATTTATCTGGACAGCCTCTTCATTATAATGTAGGAGCACTTTCTGACCTGAATGGGTGAGGTTCACAAACACCTGGAGACACGGGTACTTGCCCTGACCTCGGCAGTCCATCCCACAGGTAAATGCACAGTCCATCCAATGGTCCATGACATGCGCGTGAATGATAGTGCAGTTCGATTCTTCTCTCTGAGTGCTTCCATTTAGAAAAGTAAATAAATGATTTTCATCCCTAGAAAATTTGGTCCTGTATTTCTAATGTGATAACCCAAGGCACCTGTCTATTTCAAAGCAACATAGGACCCATCATAGAGGGCATTTAGCAATTCAGGAGCACAGAGAAATTTGCAACAGGATAAACAGCAGCAAGGTACCAAGTTCCATCTCAGTTATGACCCTTCTGGCATATTTCTCACTATAGATCAATGATTTTCAAATTTCAGAATCACCTGAAAGAGTTTGTTAAAATGAGGAATTTGTTAAAACATGGGTTCTATGACTTCTAGGGATTTGGATTCCGGTGGTCCGAGTTGAGGCCCAGAAATCTGTGAATTTAACAGTATTTAAGGTGTTTGGGGAAACATACTTTTTAGCAATATTAGCCTAAATACTATAACCACAAAAATTCACACTCAGAAATCTTACCATCTCTTCCTGCCTCATCAACTCAAGATCTGCCCACTGGCTTGTCCTGGTGAAAATGAGCCTTTGGAAGGAGTCTAGCCACAGGGCTTTTAGGCAACTTAGCCATTCCATTTACCCTCTCTAAGAGGCAAGTGCAAATCATATGAGGAATCCCATTAGAAAACTTGCCGTATTTTAACCTTAGTGAATTCCTTAAGGTCAAGAAACATATCCTCTGCATCTTTATGTTCCTCAAAGCAGAAAGCACAATGCCTCTCGCATAGTAAGAGGCTCAGTAAGTGTTGTACTGAACTAAATTTTACTTGGCTTCCCTGGTGGCTCAGTGGTAAAGAATCTGCCTTCCAATGCTGGAAACACAGGTTCTATCCCTGATCCAGGAAGATTACTCATGCCTCGGAGCAACTAACCCCCTGTACCAGAACTACTGAGCCTGTGCTTTAGACCCCAGGAGCTGCAACTACTGAGCCCACGTGCCACAATTACTGAACCCTGGGTGCCCCAGAGCCAGTGCCCACAACAAGAGAAGTCACAGCAATGAAAAGCCCGCACCCCACAGCTAAAGAGGAGCCCCACTTGCCACAACTGAAGAAAAGTCCACGCAGCAACAAAGACCCAGCATAGCCCCAAATAAATAACAATTATTTTTCAAAATATTACTTGGAAAACATTCCTTGAGGATCTACACACACACCACACACACAGAATGTCATAGATACAGTGAGAAGGGGTAGACAAAGGTCCTGCCCCTGAAGACTTTGTGGTGGTCTTAACGTTGGGTATTTTCCTTGGCCCTTCTGAGCCTGAGATTTCTCATTCATAAAGTGAAAATCAAAGTAATAAAATAATGTTTCCTTCATGGACTTGCTGTAAGTATATATAGGGATAAAATATATGTTTGATATATAGTATATATTTAAGTTAATGGTAGCTTACTACATGTGTTTAATAAGGAGACAACTTTTAAAAAAAGAAAACTAATATTTATTGAGCAACTACTATGTGCCAGGTAGATATTACCAAACTCAAAAACTCAGACTCAAAAAATTTTGTTATGTTCATGCAGACACTCATGCTCATCTCCTTCCCGAGGATGTTAGTGTATTAAAGAATGTATTACCTGCAGGGATATCGAATATGTGGACCCCCTATTGAAAGACTTTGGAGACTGGAGGAGGGGAGCAGCAAAGGAATATCTTTCACTTTCTCACCACCCCCTCCTCCACACCCAGCTGCCTCCAAGCACTAAGAGAGGAACAGGGATTCTGGAGAAAGCAAAGCCAGCCTCCCCCTCCTCCTCTACCACTGTGCCTACACCTAGGATGAATGTTATGTCTCCTCTCTCTGTTCTCACCTGAGCAAGAAGGGCTTCAGGATGGTTACTCCAAGCACGAAGAACATTAGGACAGAGAAACCCATCATTGCAAACCCTAGTAGCATGGCCCGGTCCTCTCCAGCACTGGATGGCAGCTTCCTGTGCACGTCTGGTGGGTCTCGATCATTGTGGTCAGTGTTTCTCCTCGTCCTTGAGGTAGAAAAGGCTGGCCTTCGTGGGAACAGAGAAAGAGATATTTCAATAAATTGGGACCCCAGTTCTCATAAACAGTTGGGAACAGTAGTGATTATTTTGCATGATATAGAAATGTTGAATCACTGCATTGCACACCTGGAACTAGCATAGTGTTGTAGGTCAATTATACTTCAGTTTTTAAAATTAAATAAACAGTATTTGTTTCTAAAAGCCTAAGTTTAAATTCTAACACTTCCGGAAGAAAGCATAATAGAAATCCTTTATGACCTTGGTGTAGGCAAATATTTCTTAGATACAACACAAGCACAATCTGACACCCAGGCACGAAGAGAACAAACTGGTAAACTAGACTTCGTTAAAGTTTCTGCTCTTCCAGATGGGAAGAAAATATTGGCAAATCATTTATCTGAAAAGTCTTGAATCCAGAACACATAAAGAACTCTCAAATTCAATAATGCCACACAACCCGGTTAACAATCTCAACAGCCACTTCAGAGAAGGTATATACATAGCAAATAAGCACATAAGATCGCGTTAGAAACTTGTACATTAAAACTACACCAACATACCACATCATCCCCACTAGAATGGGTTAAACCAAAACAACAGACTGTTTCAAATATTGGAGATGATATAAGGAACTGGAACTCTCCTGCACTGCTGATGGGACTATAAAACGGTATAACCACTTTGGAAAACAGCTGGTATGTCCTAAAAAAGTTAAATATATAGGGGGCTATATGACCGAGGTGTTCCATTTCTAGGTATTTATTTACCAAGCAGAATGTAAGCACACGATCATACAAAGACTTGTACACAGATGTTCTTGGCACCCTAACTGTAAGGAGCCCAAAACTGAAAACAACCCAAATATATGATATACTTTTATCAATAAGTATAAATTCTTACATTTGTATAATGGAATACTATGCAGCAACAGAACTGATAAACACAGTACTCACAATGGACCTCATAATAATTACGCTGAGTGAAAAATGCTGAACAAACGAAAGAGGCCACAGTGTATAATTCCATTCCAACAAAATTTCAGAAGATGCAAACTTACCTTTAGTGACAGCAGATTAAGCGGTTACCTGGGGGTTGGAGGACATGCAATGGGCTTCCCCCGTGGCTCAGTGGTAAAGAATCCGCCTGCAATGCAGGAGCCACAGGAGACGTAGGTTCGATCCCTGGGTTGGGAAGGTGCCCTGGAGGAGGAAATAGCAACCCACTCCAGTATTCTTGCCTGGAGAATCCCATGGACAGAGGAGCCTGGTGGGCTACAGTCCGTAGGTCACAAAGAGTCAGACACGACTGAAGCGACTCTGTGTGCAAGCAGCATAGGGGACATGCTAAGGGGCACCAGGGAACTTTCATGGTTGTAGGTGACGGGTATGTTCCTCATCTTGACTGGGTGATGGTTACACATATGTCAAAACTTACCAAGTGGTACACTTTAAATACGTGCCATTCGTCATATTTCAAAGCTTTTTTCTTTTTTCTTGACAAATGTTGGAAGAAAAAAAGTGGGACATTTACCAACCCATGGTGAAGGGATGATCCCCTCTGCCGTTCACCTGAGGGTGTGGGCAGACGATGCGACACAGTGAGAGCTTACATTCAGAGCTCGGTCCATCTTAAGCTAAAATGACATAATTTTTTTTAATGTAACAAATAAGACTAAGGAATGTTGCCTGGGTAAAGTCTTCAGAGATCTGTTTAATGACTAGGAAAGAATCACCTGTAAGTAGCTTTCATGTGAACTTACTTATCTCTCAGGGACATTGTATATTCCCCCAGAAAATATTTTTTATAATCCTTTATGAATTCCATATGAGAAGAATGACTCTGCAGGCTCCCGTTTGGAATTAACAGCATCCTGAAGGAGGATCTGACTTGCTCTTTCATGTCCAGCTGCCGGGGAGACAGCACACCCAGGGCTTTCTGGCCAGGGGCCCAGTCTGCTCAGAACAGTGAGGGTCTCGCTGTGGCTCCCCCCCTTGCCCACCTCGTCTCTCTTCACACAGCTCCATAAACAAGGCGCTCCGTCTCTTCCCTCTCTCTGCTCTGTTCTGGCAGAGGAGGTGATAAATTCTTTCACAAGGGGGCTGTCCAGTGAACCAAGTCCAAAGCAAAGGTCACCAAATGGTGGCCCATGGACAGCATCCAGCCCACAGATGTGTTTCGTTTGGCTTTTCCTGTGTGTTTTTTTAATTGTGGGATTATCTGCTAACACTTTAAAAATCATGAAATTTCTCACACACATGCAGATTTCTACTTCTGAAAAAAATCACAAAGGCCACAGCGCTGCCTCTGAACAGCTGGCCGAGTGGAGCAGAGGCTGCCCCTGGGGACAGGGGTGTCTCTCCAGTCCTCCACAGTCCCACCACTGCCTGCGGTCACGCCACTGTTCCCTGCTCAGCAGGCGTTTCTGTCCCAGAGTCATTTCCATTTTAAGCAGCTTAACGAAATCGTAGGCCAAACAAATGCAGCCATAATGGTAAAAATGCAGGCTCCACCAAGCTGTGTCAAAAGCTTACTAAAATTTTGAAGTGAAGCAAAAACCCTGTAGAGAGAATTGCTAGTTGTTGTCTTCTGAAAGCATATTTTATACCTTACCTTCCATCCTTCCTCCTTTCTCTCCCTAATTCCCTTTCTCCTGGCAATATCTTCAGACAAGAGAGTGAGATTGGAGGGGATTCCCTGGTGGCCCAGTGGTTAGGACCGTGTGCTTTCACTGCTGAGGGAGAGGGTACAATCCATGGTTGGGGGACTCTGTTCCTGTAAGCCTCGTGGCTCCGCCAAAAGAAAGAGTGTGAGTGAGGGGGATGTGGGGCAATCCAGTTTGTTCCGGGGGCCTGCTCTGGGAGGCCCCACCCTGGGGAGATGACAATTCTGTCATTACAGTGCTTTGGGAATCAAAGCCCTGGTTTGGGAATTTTAGTCTCCTTTGATATTTTACTCACCCTCTATCTATCATCCCACCTTCAGAGAATGGGCAGTGGGGGGAAATTTAATGACATCTGAGCCAGCGTATTTTATAGTTTCTCAACAAATATGTTCGTTTGATTAAGAGTTTTAGCCCTAAAGGAAGGTTTGGCTATTTTCCAGGTTCCCAGTAGTAAAGAACTCACCTGCTACTGCAGGAAAGACAAGAGACAATGGTTGGAATCCCTGGGTCGGGAAGATCCCCTGGAGGAGGAAATGGCAACCCACTACAGTATTCTTGCCTGGGGAATCCCATGGACAGAGGGGCCTGGCAGGCCACAGTCCATGGGGTCACAAAGGGTCAGATACAACTTAGTGATTAAACCACCAGGTTCCCAATACCCAACATCCAGCATTTCCCTCGTATTCTGAAACTGGGCTTTAGTTGCTCTATATTGTAAAATCTCCAGAGGTTTATTGTCAGATATCTGTGGAATCCATGCATGGAGAGGCTTATTATGAAGCCTCTCTGGCCATTTCTGACCTATTGATTTAACATGCCCAATTATACCTGTGATGTACAAAACTGGCATAACCAGGGAATAAGACCTAGTAGTATAATAGACTATTCTTTCTAATATTTCTGTCCACTTTGTTTAAAGACTTTATGAAAAGCTGAAAACCCCAAAGACACCTTGTGAAGAAATTATTTCATATATGGTGGGAAAGATAATAAACAATAATTGCTAAAAATGAATATACAGCTATATTTTACTATTATAACAATAACAACAATCTTCTATTTCTCTAGTAAAATAAACTAGATACCACTTTAACTGCAAATAATAAAAATCCTGGTCAAAGCTTAGGAAAAAAAGAGTTTGAAATATGCAAAGGACAAAAACTATGTGAAAAAAAGAACCCAGAGGAGAAAGTGGACTGGAGCACAAGTTGACCTTGAGGGCATTTGCAGAAGTTGGTGACACTGAGATTCAGTCTCACAGTTTGTGGGAAGGACACAGGGACAGGAGACAATGCCCAGAGCCCATCCAGGGTATGGGAGTTAACGCTCTCAGCTAGAGCTGGGATCCAAAAGACCTCATACTCAGTGTGAGGTGGAATGCCAAGTACCCACCGTCCACACACAACTCCCTAGGAGACTGCCAGGAAAGAGCCTTTCTCAAACCCTGACACTGCATACAGGGGGAAAACTACAATCTCCCCTGAGGCTTCACAACCTTAAGGAGAGCCTCAAGAGAGCTTATGGCCAGAATTCACACTATTTGGGAAATCCAGAAACCTCAAGCTGAGAATTTCACTCAGTCTTCTCTCGAGTAGTTGGTGCCCTCTGGCAGCAGGCAGGAGCCAGTGTGTAACTCCTCTGGAGGAGCTCTCCTCCGACCTAGGTCTCTAAGGAATCCTGCAAAGTTTCAAGGAGTGTGTGCTCTCATTCCAAAGTCATAAAACACAAAATTAGGGCCTTAGAGTGAGAAAAATACACAACAGAGTCAGATCCCCAAAAAACCTTCTGATATTGGACAATATATAAAAATATATCTACAATATGTTTGAAAAAATAAAGGAGGGGGTGGATATCAAAAAGAGTAAGAGACTCTAAAACATGACCAGGACAGTATTAAAAAGAAACAAGTGGAATTTCTAGAAGTGAAAAAGAATTGATATAAAAATTCAGTGGCTAACAAGGACCTACTGTATAGCACAGGGAACTATATTCAATATCTTGTAATAACTTATGGTGGAAAAGAATCTGAAAAAATATATATACATATTATACATATATGTGTGCGTGCTCAGTCGTGTCCAACTGTTTGTGACCCCATGAACTGTAGCCCACCAGGCTCCTCTATCCAAAGAATTTTCCAGGCAAGAATACTGGAGTGGGTTGCCATTTCCTACTCCAGGGAATCTTCCTGACCCAGGGAGTGAACCCTTGTCTCCTACGTCTCCTGTAAAGGCAGGCAGATTCTTTACCACTCTGCCACCTAGGAAGCCCATATGTGTGTGTGTATATGTATATATAACTGAATCACTTTGCTATATACCTAAAACACTGTAAATCAATTATACTTCAATTAAAAAATAGTGGATAGATTTAACAGTAATTAGATACATCTGAAAAGATAATTAGTAAACAGTTTGATCTGCAAATTAGCTAAAGTATATAATACAGAGATTTCTTTAATGGAAAATGCTGAAGAAAGGTTAAGAAGCATGGAAGATAGACAGAAAGGGTCTAGCATAAAGTCTAGTCAGAATTCCAGAAAAAAAAGAAAGAAAAAAGGCCAAGTAATATTTTTAAAAGACAATAATATTAAAGAAATGATGAAGGCCTAGTCCACAGATTCCAGAAGCCAAGAGGGATAAAATAAAGTGAAACCCACATCTACATACATCACAGATATTTTGCACAGAGACAAGAGACATTCTTAAAAACAGCCAGAGAAAAAGATTAACTTCAAAGGAATGACAATTAAGCTGAGCGCTTACTCCTCTTTAAGAACAGAAGCCAGGAATATTGCCTTTATGCTGAGAAAAAACAGAACTCCATACCCAGCACAGAGAAGGCAGTGGCACCCCACTCCAGTACTTTTGCCTGGAAAATCCCATGGATGGAAGAGCCTGGTGGGCTGCAGTCCATGGGGTCGCAAAGAGTCAACATGACTGAGCAACTTCACTTTCACTTTTCACTTTCATGCATTGGAGAAGGAAATGGCAACCCACTCCAGTGTCCTTGCCTGGAGAATCCCAGGGACGGGGGAGCCTGGCGGGCTGCCGTCTATGGGGTGGCAGAGTCGGACACGACTGAAGCGACTTAGCAGCAGCAGGAGCAGCCATACCCAGCAAATATCTCACAAGAGTTAAGTAAGAAATAAAGGCATTTCAGACACACACACACAGCTGAGTTTGCCATCAACAGACCGCCAATAAAGAAAAAGGTGGAGCAGTTACTTCAGGCAGAGAGAAAACAATCCAATCTAAGAGCCGAGAGTTAGTCAAAAATGAAGAGCAACTACAGGGTAAACAGGTAAGTAAAGACACTAACTCACAAAATCATCACAGTAAAATTTCAATATTTAAATTTTTTAATTAAAATAATGATAAAAGTGATGACAGTGACTGTTCACTTACTGGGTTATTCCCTTTGTCTATATTGTTTAAACAGAATGAAAGCAGCAACTTCGTGGTGGTCCTGTGGTTAAGACCGCACTCCCAGTGCAGGGGATACAGGTTGGATCTCTCACTGGGGAACTAGGACCCTTCAGGAAGCATGGCAAAGCCAACAAATTAATTAATTTAAAAAATAAATAGAATGAGATCATACTGGAAATAGTGGGGTTTTTTTAAGCTTGTCTTTTTCACTTAACATAATAACCACTTTCCCATGTTGGCAGCAATTCTTCATAACCCTTCTGCTGGGTACATAATATTCCATTAATTGGATACACCATAATTTCCTTAACCATTTCCCTATTGTTGGATATTAAACTGTTTCCAGTTTCCCCAGGCCATAAACAGTTCTGTAATTAAGTTTGTGGTATTTACAAGTACCTTTCATCCAAGGACCTCAAAGTGCTTAAGAGTGATCTAATTTTGCTCTTCAGCCAAGATGAGTGAAGAGCATTTTCATTCCTTTTTGCCAGCAATAATCTTCACTTCTAACCAATGTGTGTACCTGGAGGGATTTTATTCACAGTCATGGAAGTGCCCACCCCTTCCTGTTGCTCCTCTGATTTCAGAACTGACTTTCCCACCTGCCCGAACTACCACATTTGCCATGGGTGCTTTCTGGCTTTGCTGAGGCAGACTCAAAGAGCTTGAACATGTTCATCTGGATGTGATCCCTAAGGAAGCCAGCAGCCTCTCCCTCCAACAGTTACTTGGGCAGAATGTTCCTTAGAAGGATACTGAGGTTCATCAAGGCTTGATAGTTCTGCTGACACTCATCTCACATGTGTAGTTTTAAGCACTGGGTATGTTAAATCAACATTTCCTTATAATTTGCGTTGCAGAGATGTGGGTAATTATTTTTACCCTTCTATTTTTTTTTTAAATTACAAATCTATATATAACAACTTCTTTTGAAACAGCAAAGGAGGTTAAGGAAAGTCAATATGGTCATGGTTCACCATGAGGCAAGATGGGTGATCCAATTGTGCATATCAGAAGTGGAAATGGGACACGATATTGCTTTGGGGAGAACACAACTGCTCTTACTGCTAGTTAACTGTGCTATGAATGGGGCATTAGAACTTGTTCCCTTGTATGTTAGTCATTTGATCTTCTGCCATACAATGATTCACTTTAATTGTGTTCTCACAAAAGCATTAGTTCATTTGTAAGAGAGAAGTGTTTTTGCCTCAGTCTCTTCTATTTGTTCCTTCCTCCTCCAGCCCCAACCTCCATCCAAACCCCTCTCTCTCACTTTCCTGCATTCTCTCTCTCAAAGGTGCATGAGCATAGTTACAGAAGATGGGAGTGAGCAATGTGATGACCATTATGATCTTTATACTGTTTCCACTTTCTCAGCTCCCAGCTCCACTCAAGCTGCTAACAACCATCCAGGTTTCCAGATACAGTGAGCAAACATAGCTATGAAATGTACCCTCCCAGGAGTAAGCTGGCAAGCCTTAATGTCTCATTCCTCAACACCCTCAGGCATTGCTTCTCTCTCCAGGTGGGTGCCCACTTCTCAGTGCCCTGCTCCACTCCCGGGGGCAGGCAGATGGACGGCACCTCTGCTTTGCATTCCCCTGAGGAGGAAAGAGGTCCTCAAGATAACCGGTCTCACTTCCCCCTTAGACAGTAGAGGCGGGTGGTTAATAACAGCAGCTGAAATGTAAAACAGTACAGTATAGAAAGTAGCACTGGCTTTTACACTAAGGCATGCAGAGACCATCACTACCTCCATCAGCAGACAAGGGAATGGGGCAGAGAGAGGTGAAGTGACTTGCCCACAGTCAGACAGCCATTTAAGCGAGCTGGATTTGAACCCAGGCTGTGACGCCAAGATCCAAGCAGTTTTCACCAATGAAACCAATGCTGATAGTAACTTCATTCAACTCACAGACATTTGTCGAGCACCACCTGTGTGCTGGGCAGAGTTCTACTGCTGCAGAGCCAGGGAGGCTAGAGTCCTAGCCTCCAAAAACTTGCCATCTAGAGGAGGAAACCGACAAGGAAGGATGCACCCTATGATAGCACTGCTGGGGAAGCCTCCAGGCTGCCTCGGGAGGCATGACAAGTGGACACCCTCTGAGGATCAAGACCAGACTCAACCCCCGAACTCCTTGAGGCTGCTCTTCTAACCAGTTGTTCACCGAGATGCCCATAAAGGCTGAGAGATTCTGGGGGTGACTTACCTCCCCTGGCGTCTCCGGCCGCCCTGGAGGGTAATTTGAACAGGGATGCTGAACGGCTGCATGAGTCCAGGGGCCTAGGCAAAATGGACTCCTTGCAACAGATTTCATAGCCTCTGAGGGCGCCAGAAGGGTGAAGTTTAAACATCAGCGGAAGTGGTGTCCCAGGGGAGGTCCTCAGGCGCATCTGCGCCTCCAGAGCTACCACCTGGGGGTGTGCCGCGCCCGCTCCCCTGGCCAGTGGGAGGGTTAGGACAGACATGTCCAGGCGGCTCTGCAGACTCCTGGCAAGGCGGAGCGGTCCATCCAAAAGGCTCAGGATCGACCCTCCGTGGCTTCTGCGGCCAGAGTTTCTCCCCAAGCTCAACCAGAGCCTGCCGCCGCCTTAACACCTGGGCTCGGCTTCCGCTGTCATGCATCGCCATAGAGACCGAAACGCTTGTGGAAAGTTCTGAGGCCCAAGGGACCCTATGTAATTGGTGAAGGGCATATCAGTTCAAGGTTTATAAAAAGAGGAAATGTACCAATACAGTATTGTAAAGTAAACTAAAGTTAAAATAAAAATTAAAAAAAAAAAAAAGGAAATGTTTTGCCCTGTCCACATTTCCTTTATTCCTTTCAAGTTTTTCCATTAGAATATACATTGAAAGTGTTAGTTGCTCAATCCTGTCAGACTCTTTACGACTGTTCTGTCCAAGGGATTCTTCAGGCAAGAATATTGGAGCAGGTTGCCATTTCCTTCTCCAGGGGATCTTCCCTATCCAGGGATCAAACTTGGGTCTCCTGAATTGCAGGCAGATTCTTTTACCGTCTGAGCTTGTGTATGTGTGTGTGTGTAGAATACACGTTAATAGATAGCTAATGGGAAATTGCTATATAACACGGGGGAAGCTCAATCCAGTGTTCTGTGACAACCTAGAAGGGTAAGATGATGGGTGGTGGGAGGGAGGTTCAGGAGGGAGGGGACATGTGTATACTCATGGCTGATCCAAGATGCTGTACAGCAGAAACAAATACAACATTGTAAAGCAATTATCCTCCAAAATTAAAAATAAATTTTTAAAAATTTCTGTTAGAGTGAAAGCTTAGAGGATGGATTTTTCTTGTTTATTAAATTTTCTGATTAAGAGAATTCATTTCTAGACCATACGTGATTTAACAAATTTTTAAGACCCCAAGGGTGATAAAATAACTCACCATTAAAACTACATCAAAGTTTAAAACAAACAAACAAAAAAAACAGAACTGTATCAAACCTCTTTCCCAGCTGGAACCATGAAGGGTGCCCGAAGAGAAGGAAAAAAATGGTTCCTGCTGTGCCAAAAACCCAAAGAAAAAGTGATAGAATTTTGCAGATTTTAAGATCAGGTGCCTGAGGAAGAAGCTTGCCCAAAAGAAGCTTCAAAAGGCAAGGAGGAAGTTTATCTATGAAAAAGCCAAGCACTATCACAAGGAATACAGGCAGATGTACAGAACTGAAATTCAACTGACTATGGTGGCACAAAAAGTCATCAATCTATGTACCGCGGAACCCAAATTGGCATTTGTCATCAGGATCAGAGGTATCAATGGTGTGAGCACAAATGTTTGAAAAGTGTTTCAGCTTCTGCGCCTTTCACAGATCTTCACTGGCACCTTTGTGAAGCTCACAAAGACTTCAGTTAACATGCTGGAAACTGTGGAACCATACATTGTTTGGGGGTACCCAAATCTAAAGGCCGTAAATAAACTGATCTGCAAGCGTGGCTATGGCAAAATCAACAGGAAGCAAATTGCCCTGATGGATCACAAGTTGATTGCTCGATCTCTTGGTAAATATGGCATCTTCTGCATGGAGGATCTGATTCATGAGATCTGTACTGTTGGAAACTGTTTCAAAGAAGGAAACAACTTCCTGTGGCCCTTCAAACTGTCTTCTCCAAAAGGTAGAATGAAGAAAAAGACCACCCATTTTGCAGAAAGTGGAAGTGCTGACAACAGGAAAGACCAGATCAACAGGCTTATTACAAGGATGAACTAAGGTATCTACCATGATTATTTTTGTAATTTGCTCAGGTAATTAACACTGTGCTCAGTCACTCGTTTGTGTCCTCTGCCTCTTTGCAACCCCACGGGCTACAGCCCACCAGGCTCCTCCATCCATGGGATTCTCCAGGAAAGAATACTGGAGTGGGTTGCCATTTCCCTCTAGGAGATGTTTCTGACCCAGGAATCGAACCCAGGTCTCCTGCATTGCAGGCAGATTCTTTACCAACTGAGCTACAAGGGAAGCCTCAAGATAATATTACCTTTACTTAAAAAAAAAATTCAGCAAAAGTAGTCTACTTGGCATTCCTCCAGGGAATCTTCCTGACCCAGGTATTGAACCCGCATCTTCCAGGTTTCCTGCTTTGTAGGCAGATTCTTTACTGCTGAGCCACCAGGGAAGCCCCTAATTAACATTGACTGCTTTCAGGTTGAAAAAAAAAACCAAAACAACACTGTATCAAATGATATTCTATCTTTCTTTGATTACTAAAGGACATGTAGGGGATTTTTCAGTACTACCAAATCATGAACATAAATTACTATTAAATTGCAGCTCACCGAAATGATGATGACAGAATGCCAAGTAGACTACTTTTGCTGAATTTTTTTTTAAGTAAAGGTAATATTACCTTGAGGCTTCCCTTGTAGCTCAGTTGGTAAAGAATCTGCCTGCAATGCAGGAGACCTGGGTTAGATTCCTGGGTCAGGAAGATCTCCTAGAGAAGGAAATGGCAACCCACTCCAATATTCTTGCCTGGAGAATTCCATGGACAAAGGAGCCTGGTAGGCCACAGTCCATGGGGTTGCAAGAGTCGGACAGGACTTAGCAACTAAATCACCACCAATATTACCATTTTCCAAAATGTTGGTGCTGGCAAGAAGGTAAGCATAATCTCATCTATAAACATCAAGTATATATAGCCATATTAACTATTACCTGCAACTGTATTAATATCACTTAATGAAAAATATATATACTTCTGATTTGTATTAATTTTCTACTAGAGTTATGGACTACTTCCTTTGTAAATTATTTGTTTTTAATAAACTGATATAATTTGGAATATAAACTGGTAGCAACTAGATTTTTTTTCCCATCTACCTCCTGCTTGTAACAGCCTTATAAATATATATAAGAACTTTCTTTTTCGGATTAGATGTGCTAATAAATTTCCCTGCAATTTAGTATGTAACTCTCTTTGAAGAAGTGATAGATTTGCTGCTATTTTTATGCATTTTAATCAACTTCAGAAATATGGTACTTTTCGAGCCTTTGAGACCTCCTATTTGAATTTGTACCTGCCTGGGGCTTCCCATTTTATGATTCTAGTTCCACCCAAGTGAAAACACTCATGTAGAATCTTTTAATAAAATCATCTTAAGAGGGTGTGAACAGAGAAAGTGAGTTAATTTAAATTACTTTCAGTTCCAATTCAAAAGTTCTGATAGATCCAGGCAGATTTATTTTGGGTCCTGGACAAGTCTGGGCCTGGTATGTCTTAGAAATAGCTGGCACAACTGACCATCTGAGATTGACCTCAGACCTAGCCTATGCTCAGTTTTTTTCTTCCTTTTTACACAGGGTTATGATGGTAAGTGGAAAGGAGTAACTTAACCTGTTACCCTTCGAATTTCCTTCTGGTGCCCCTTCACTTGGAAACTGATTGGCCTCTCTGTCCACCAGTACCCTCCCACCCTTACAGCAAATGCCCATTAACACACTCCACCCAAGAAGACCCTAGAGTGGCTCGTATGGATTGCCGTCCCAATGCATCCATTCAGGAACACACAAGCTAAGCCACAGAAGGGCAGTGGTGAGAGAGGCCAGGGACATGGGCCTTCACTGGACACAGAATCCTAGTCCCCACTCTTGGTCCCTAAGACTCTCCCTGAGTCCCTGGTCCCCACCCTCGGTCTCTGAGATCCTCCCTGAGTCTCTAGGACTCATATTTCCCAAATACATGGGGAAACAATGGAAACAGTGACAGACTTTATTTTGGGGGCTCCAAAATCACTGCAGATGGTGACTGCAGCCATGAAATTAAAAGATGCTTGCTCCTTGGAAGAAAAGTTATGACCAACCTGGACAGCTTATTAAAAAGCAGAGACATTACTTTGTCAACAAAGGTCTGTCTAGTCAAGGCTATGGTTTTTCCAGTAGTCATGTATGGATGTGAGAACTGGTCTATAAAGAAAGCTGAGTGCCGAAGAATTGATGCTTTTGAACTGTGGTGTTGGAGAAGACTCTTGAGAGTCCCTGGACTGCAAGGAGATCCAGCCAGTCCATCCTAAAGGAAATCGGTCCTGAATATTCATTGGAAGGACTGATGCTGAAGCTGAAACTCCAATACTTTGGCCACTTGATGCAAAGAACTGACTCACTGAAAAATACCCTGGTGCTGGAAAAGATAGAAGGTGGAAGGAGAAGGGGACAAAAGAGGATGAGATGGTTGGATGGCATCACCGACTCAATGGACACAAGTTTGAGTAAACTCCAGGAGTTGGTAATGGACCGAGAGACCTGGCGTGCTGCAGTCCATAGGGTCACAAAGAGTCAGACATGACTGAGTGACTGAACTGACTGACTGAGTGCCTGGTCCCACTCTTGGTCCCTAAGACCCTCCCTGAGTCACTAGCTCACTCTTTCAGAGTATCTGGTGATCACTTCCTACATGAGTCAACCATCAAGCCCACCATTTGGGCCCCCTCCCTCTCTGGACCAGAGGCTTTTCCCCCAGTTTTGTAACTTCAAGTATCCTTTTATACATTCCCTACCCTGGTTTTATTTAGAAAAAAAATAAATAAAATTCTGTGTGAGTGGTATGAGTAAGATGAAACTTAATTAGTGCCCACAAACTGCAGTGAAATCCGAAGATGAAAGGGGATGTTATTGCAAAATGCTGGCATCATGGATTCCTGGCTCCACACTCATTTTCTTTTTCCTTGAACAGATGCTTTACTCAAGGGGAAAAAAAGAACCATCTCTCCCTTTCACTAGGCTGGAAAAACCACTTCCTCATTCATTTTCATATTCTCTCAATTACACACTACTTACTATACAGTTAAGAATTCTTTGGTAGCTGAAATTCTCCATGTTCATGAGAACTATATTTGTCTTCAAATTTAGAGATGTACAAATCCCAACAACCTAAAAAGTATACAACAGCTTATGTTCTTTGTGAGGTTCTGTGTATTTGTCAGAGATTAAATAAACCCCAAACTGAATAATTATCCTGGTATGAGTAGTTTTTGCTGGTGCAAGCAGCAATTTAAACTGTCAAAACTAAGGTAACAACTGATCTTATATTCTCTTTGTAGGAAAAACAAATAATAGGGGAGTATGATCCATGCTACACATTTACAGAGGTTCAGATGGGAGCTTTCTTGTCCTTCATCATAATGACTAACTCCAAACATCTTTGCTAATCAAATGGACACAGACCCTATGATCTAGGCTGTGTCAGAGAAATCAGTGTCACCTCTCTACAGATGTTCTTCCTGCTCCGATGAGTGATAATACTAATGACTAACACTCACTGAGTAGTTACTATGAGCCAGGAACAGTTCTAAGACTTTACATGCATTAATTCATTTCTTGGGCATTTTTAAGAGCAGAGAGCTACAGTGAGTTACACAACCTCACAAGAGCCACAGAACTGGGCCAACCTGGCATAGAAAAAGCTCACTGTATAATTGAAGTGGAAACTAACAAACAATAGCTGAAATTGTTAGATGGTTCAAGAGCCCTTGATTTATGGTCTTGTTTGAAATCCGCTGTGAACAAGTCTTCACCAGGTGGCACTGGGGACAGCCATATTTTATAATAATGTAAGTCAAGGTCACTGATCACTATGTGAGTGGTACTTGATTTCAAGGGTGACCTAAGGTTCCCAGGCCCCATCTTTAGAGATTCTGATCAAATCATTGAGGTGTAGGACCCAGGAACCTGCATTTTGAAAAGCTCCTCGTGTGATCCTAATATAGGTGGTCCTACAATTTATGCACTAGAAAACCCTGGGTCATGGTTTATGGGTTTAATAGGTCTTAAGGGCCTGGTCTTGGGATCCTAAACATTGCTTCTGGTCCAGATCACAAGACCTCCCTGAAACTCAGCTTACTCCTCTGTGCAATGCAGGGGTTGGAGCAGATATTTAAAGTATTTTCCACCTTTCAGTTCAGTTCAGTCGCTCAGTCATGTCCGACTCTTTGCGACCCCATGAACTGCAGCACGCCAGGCCTCCCTGTATATCACCAACTCCCGGAGCCTACCCAAACTCACATCGATTGAGTCAGTGATGCCAGCCAACCATCTCATCCTCTGTTCGTCCCCTTCTCCTCCTGCCCTCAATCTTTCCCAGCATCAGGGTCTTTTCAAATGAGTCAGCTCTTCACATCAGGTGGCCAAAGTATTGGAGTTTCAGCCTCAACATCAGTCCTTCCAATGAATACCCAGGACTGATCTCCTTTAGGATGGAATGGTTGGATCTCCTTGCAGTCCAAGGGACTCTCAAGAGTCTTCTCCAACACCACAGTTCGAAAGCATCAATTCTTCAGTGCTTAGCTTTCTTTATAGTCCAACTCTCACATCCATACATGACTACTGGAAACAGCCTTGACTAGACGGACCTTTGTCGGCAAAGTAGTGTCTCTGCTTTTTAATAAGCTGTCCAGATTGGTCATAACTTTCCTTCTAAGGAGCAAGCATCTTTTAATTTCATGGTTGCAATCACCATCTGCAGTGATTTTGAAGCTCAAAAAAATAAAGCCTGTCACTGTTTCCCCATCTATTTGCCATGAAGTAAAGGGACCGAATGCCATGATCTTCGTTTTCTGAATGTTGAGCTTTAAGCCAGCCTTTTCACTCTCCTCTTTTACTTTCATCAGGAGGCTTTTAGTTCCTCTTCACTTTCTGCCATAAGGGTGGTGTCATCTGCATATCTGCGGTTATTGATATTTCTCCCGGCAATCTTGATTCCAGCTTGTGCTTCTTCCAGCCCAGCGTTTCTCATGATGTCCTCTGCATATAAGTTAAATAAGCAGGGTGACAATATACAGCCTTGACGTACTCCTTTTCCTATTTGGAACCAGTCTGTTGTTCCATGTCCAGTTCTAACTGTTGCTTCCTGACCTGCATACAGGTTTCTCAAGAGGCAGCTCAGGTGGTCTGGGATTCCCATCTCTTTCCACCTTTAAGATCCAATAAAAATATGAAGCTTCTCTGGTGGCTCAGTCAAGTAAAGAATCCACCTGTGATGCAGGAGACTGCTTGCAATGTAGGAGACCCAAGTTCAATCCCTGGGTCAGGAAGATCCCCTGGAATAGGAAATGGCAACCCACTCAAATATTCTTGCCTGGAAAATCCCANAACCAGTCTGTTGTTCCATGTCCAGTTCTAACTGTTGCTTCCTGGCCTGCATACGGATTTCTCAAGAGGCAGGTTAGGTGGTCTGGTATTCCCATCTCTTTCAGAATTTTCCAGTTTATTGTGATCCACACAGTCAAAGGTTTTGGCATAGTCAATAAAGCAGAAATAGATGTTTTTCTGGAACTCTCTTGCTTTTTCGATGATCCAGCAGATGTTGGCAATTTGATCTCTGGTTCCTCTGCCTTTTCTAAAACCAGCTTGAACATCAGAAAGTTCATGGTTCACATATTGCTGAATGTCCATCGAGTCAGTGATGCTATCGAACCATTTCTCTTAGACAACTTATAATAGCTGAGGCACTCTGAGCAGCCCCGTGCTGTGGTATTTTGCTCAGTGGCTTGGGAACATCATTTCCCTCAGTCACACGGCACAAGGAGGGAGGGAGGCACTCATTCCGCAGATGAGGACACAGAGACCCAATCACAAAGCCACAGCAGGGAGGGGTGAGTCCAAGACTCCAGAAGGGATCAAATGCAAAGCCGAGCTTTTCCTGACAGTAAGTGGCCTTCTCATTCAGTGGCTTAGGATGTGGGCCTTACTCTCAAGGTCTGCCCAGGAGTGTTGGTGGCCAGGTCTTCATAGAGTCAGGATATTCACAAGTTTTGATAGTGTAAACTACAAATTGGCACTTACCAAGAACACTGCCAACGACTGAACAACAAAGGCATTTGCCATCTGCCTCTGTGAGATTCACTGAGCCCTGGTGGCTCAGAGGGTAAAGCACCTGCCTGAAACGCAGCAGATCCGGGTTCAATCCCTGGGTCAGGATGATCCCCTGGAGAAGGAAGTGGCAGCTCACTCCAGTACTCTTGCCTGGAAAATCCCATGGACGGAGGAGCCTGGTAGGCTACAGTCCATGGGGTTGTGAAGAGTCGGACAATCACTTCACTTTCTATGGAGATTAAACCCTAAGCTACTATAGCTGTTGACCTTCAAGAACCCCTGAGGGAGTTCAGGGTGGAGTGAGGCACTCTGTGCTCCAGGGAATCTGGTGGGACAGGTCTTTAGATAGTTGGATTTTTTAGGTCTTTAGACAGTTGGATGTTTTTAGATCTTTAGATAGTTGAATGTTTTAGTGCTGCACTCAAGAAGCCAGCAAATCTGGAAATCTCAGCAGTGGCCACAGGACTGAAAAAGGTCAGTTTTCATTCCAGTCCCAAAGAAAGGCAATGCCAAAAATGCTCAAACTACCATACAATTGCACTCATCTCACACGCTAGTAAAGTAATGCTCAAAATTTTCCAAGCCAGGCTTGAACAATACATGAACTTCCAGATGTTCAAGATGGATTTGGAAAAAGCAGAGGAACCAGAGATCAAATTGCCAACATCCATTGGATCATTGAAAAAGCAAGAGAGTTCCAGAAAAACACCTATTTCTGCTTTAGTGACTATGCCAAAGCCTTTGGACTGTGTGGATCACAATGAATTGTGGAAAATTCTTCAAGAGATGGGAATACCACACCACCTGACCAGCCTCTTGAGAAATCTGTATGCAGGTCAGGAAGCAACAGTTAGAACCAGACATGGAACAACACGCTGGTTCCAAATAGGGAAAGGAATACATCAAGGCTGTATATTGTCACCCTGCTTATTTAACATAGATGTAGAGTACATCATGAGAAACACTGGGCTGGATAAAGCACAAGCTGGAATCAAGATTGCCAGGAGAAATACAATAACCTCAGATATGCAGATGACACCACCCTTATGGCAGAAAGTGAAGAAGAACTAAAGAGCCTCTTGATGAAAGTGAAAGAGGAAAGTGAAAAAGTTGGCTTAACGCTCAACATTCAGAAAACTAAGGTCATGGCATCCAGTCCCATCACTTCATGGCAAATAGATGGGAAAACAGTGGAAACTGACAGACTTTATTTTGGGGGGGCTCCAAAATCACTGGAGATAGTGACTGCAGCCATGAAATTAAAAGATGCTTGCTGCTTGGAAGAAAAGTTATGACCAATCTAGACAGCTTATTAAAAAGCAGAGACATTACTTTGCCAACAAAGTTCAGTCTAGTCAAAGCTGTGGCCTTTCCAGTAGTCATGTATGGATGTGAGATCTGGACTACAAAGAAAGCAAGCACTGAAGAATTGATGCTTTTGAACTGTGGTTTTGGAAAATACTCTTGAGCGTCCCTGGACTGCAAGGAGATCCAACCAGTCCATACTAAAGGAAATCAGTCTTGAATATTCATTGGAAGGAGTTTCATGCTGAAGCTGAAACTCCAATACTTTGGCCACCTGATGTGAAGAACTGACTCATTGGAAAAGACCCTGGTGCTGGGAAAGATTGAAGGTAGGAGGGGAAGGGGATGACAGAGGATGAGATGGTTGGATGGCATCACCAACTCAATGGACAGGAGTTTGAGTAAACTCTGGGAATTGGTGATGGATAGGGAGGCCTGGCGTGCTGCCGTCCACGGGGTTGCAAAGATATTGACACAACTGAGCGACTGAACTGAACTGATGTTTTTAGGAACAGATTTTATGATCTCAATCCTTGCATCTCCTCATATCTAGAGAATCACTAAATCCTTCATGGTGACATCAGATTCTCATGACTAACATAAACCTTTTGTAAAATGAGTGCTTCATGGCATTGAAGTCCCCCTTCATCAAAACCTTATATATTGACTTTCCCCCACTGCCACTTTGGAGCAGTCTCTCAGAGCTATCTGAGATACTGCCTCCTGGGCTGCAGCCCTCATTTTGCCCCAAATAAAAGTTAACTCACAACTCTCAAGTTGTACATCTCTTTTTAGTTGACAATAGGTCTGGGTGTCTTACTTTTAGATAAATTCTTGCTTCTGATTCAACCAAGCCCTCATTTCTTGTCAAGTGACATGTGGTCATTAATTCTAATGCTTTCTTTAAAATGATAGAATAGGGATTTCCCTGGTACAGGAACCCGCCTGTGAATGCAGGGGACATGGGTTTGATCCTTGGTCCAGGAAGGTGGAGCAACTGAGCCCACACTCTGCAACTAATGAAGCCAGCAGGCTCTGGAGTCCATGCTCTACAGGTGAAGTCACCACAATGAGGTGCCCGCACACCACGACTGGAGAGTAGCTCCTGCTCACTGCAGCCAGAGAAAGCCCACATGAAGCAACAGAAGCCCAGCATGGCCAAAGATTAATTAAAATATGGCTATGTAGATGCTTCATTTTTAAATAAAATACAATGATAGAATAACTTCGTGAATAAGAACTCAAATAATCATAATTCTCAACTAACTAAAAGGTGTTTGCTTTGTTTCATTTTCTGTTTCTCTTTCTGAGAAGACGACAGAATATAGAGAAATAAACTTAGACACTTCATTTTTAAAAATAAAATTCCACAAGAGTTCCTGGGTTAGCAGAGATTCTCTACTGGGCTCCTGATCCCATTGCAAACAATTTTAATGTTAGTTCCTCCTGAGCTCAAAATTTAGCTCCATGAGGGTGTGAATCTGTCTGCTTTATTCACTACTGGACCGCTCTTAGAACAGTGCCTAGCACAGACACTCACTAAATAGTTTCTGAATGACTGAACAAGCTGGGGACTACCTCAGAAATTATTCTGTGTATAGCATTAAAGCAACCACCAACCAGTTGGGACAGGCTTGAAAGATTAAAACATTTGGCTATCCCTGTCTGGATCTTCACTTATATCTACAGCCTCTCCATGGTGTGACTTAAAGTTCAAAATGATGGTTGCAAGGATCGGCAAGATTATTAGTCATTCTATCCAACAAGTATTTAATAGTGTAGTGTATTAATTAATTCGTGTAGAATTCAGTTACAGTCACACAATACATAGCAGCGGTTCTCAAAGGGGATGGTGCCACCCCCTGCTGGACATTGTGGAAACCTCTGGGGTGTTTTCTTGGTTGTCACCAGGATTGGAGTGGACAGCCAGATGCAGCAGAGTCCTGCAGTTTGTAGAAAAAGTCCCACATGACAAAGAGTCACCTAGAGTGCCATGGAACTTTCCACATTCCCACTAGACATTCATGCAGGTGAAAAGTCTGTCAATCCTGATCTGAGGTAAAACCAAATGCCATTTTACATATGAACACAAAATATCTTATCTTTGAGTGGCTTTTGCATTTTTTCACTCTTCACTGAATTTTCCAAGATGCATCTTCTGAGAAAATTGATGGACATGTGTATTTCTTTTATTTAGAACTTTATTAAATGTTCTTTGCCATTCTGGAAACTTGCATCACCATCGCTAAAGTTGTGCATGGTATTTGAGTTACTGATATAATAAAACCCAAATCAGCCTATGTTTTCAGCAGTCACATCCATGGTGACTATCCATGTAAATGTCAGGATGAGTACTTCATTGTACCACTGATGTGGCCACGCCCAAGGATCCGAATGGAGAATTACATACTTAACAAGAACTGACTCAGCTTCAATTTCTCCTGTATAATACAGTTTGGGCATGATTTAAAAAAAAAAATATGTAGGTAAGCTATATTATCTATGCATCTCATTTCAGAATAGTGAAGTATTTGCTAGGAAGGGGACACTGGGTCTGAAAGGACTGAACACTACTGTTCTCCTTGTTAAGAAAGTGGACAATTATGTTTCAGGAATATTTTTGAAGCTTGACTCACATATTCTTTTCCAGGCTCTTTGATATAGCATGCCAGCATCGTTCTTGGGCCAAATGGGACATGTCTACTCAAGTAGATTCACATTCTCATCTCAATCAGCTCATTTGGGAAAATAAGTAGGTGTTAACACACCCCTGCAAAGAGAAATCCACACAATTCCTGCACTGGAAACATCCAGCCTTCTCTGAGTTTCTAAGTTCACACACTGTGCACAAGCAGAGGTGAACTGTGCTCTTCTTCCCTACTCTTCCCCACCCCCACTGCCCTGTGCTGCCCTCAGTGTGATGACCATCCTGGTCTGGTACCTGCTGCCCCGTAGTCTCAAAGTAAAAGGTCTGAATAAATAAATGACCCTTGAAGGTATCTGTACCAGAGGTAACGCAGCAAAAAGGAGGCGAAGCAGGGAGGTGATACAGAAGGGAGGCTGCCTGTATTTATATCCAGATATGATGACTGCCTCCAATTTATTGTAACCAGAAACATGGCTTTCCTGCATCAAATGTTGTTGGCACTTGAAACATTTTATGCAATTCTTACCTTGCCTCTTTCTTTGCAGAAAAGAGGAGGATTCTTACCTGTGTCTCCTTCAGCTTCCCTCCTCCCTCCAGATGTCTCTGCTGCCAAGTCACCCCTACACCCACCCAGCCTCTCCTTCCATCCCTTCCCCAAAAGGAAAGGGGTCCCCCTCCTTTCCAAGAAACACTTTCAGCTGGTACTTTTGCTCCCTTTCCTTTCTATCTTCTGCAGGATCACGAAGCACCTTCGTTTTTATAATTTAGCCTTTTGTTCTTCCAACCAAAATGTCTGCATCAACCCTGTCTGCTCACATCACATGAGGCACCACGTTCACCACGTTTGATGCTTCTGAACTGTGTTGGAGAAGATTCTTGAGAGTCCCTTGGGCTGCAAGGAGATCAAACCAGTCAATCCTAAAGGAAATCTGTCCTGAATATTCATTGGAAGGACTGATGCTGAACTGAGGCTCCAATACTCTGACCACCTGATGCGAAGAACTGACTCACTGGAGAAGACCCTGATGCTGGGAAAGATTGAAAGCGGGAGGAGAAGGGGATGACAGAGGATGAGATGGCTGGATGGCATCACCGACTCAATGGACATGAGTTTGAGCAAACTCTGGGAGTTGGTGATGGACAGGGAAGCCTGGTGTGCTGCAGTCCATGGGGTCACAAAGAGTCGGACACAACTGAGCAATTGAACAACAACCATGTTCATTGCTGTGTGCACGTGCACATAAAGCCTTCACTTATTTCATTTGATTTTCCCATCACCCTCAAGCTAATATTATTTTTGCCTTACAGTAAGGAATCCAGGACTCAGAACCTTTCCCAAGTGTCACAGCTAGTCAGCTAGTGAGTAGACAGGTCAGGGTTCTCCCCAGAAAGCCCTCCACTCTCTGTTTCTCTGTCTCATTAATCCCTCGTAGTCTGACTTCTCTGCGTCATCACCAGAAAATTGCCTTTTTTAAAGCTAATAACCTCCTAATGCCCAAATCAATCCTGGCACATTCTTATTTATAATGGAAAGTCTTAATTACTTTTTTCACACTATTTTGCTTTTAATTCACTGTTTAACTCTACCAGTGGTTCTCAATCCTGGCTACATCTGGACCATCTACAGAGACTTTTTTAATTTCCACATTTATTTTGTAATAGGTAATATGTAATCATGGTCCACTATGTTACAGTGGAGAGTCTTCCTCCTGTCTCTCTCACACAGTCACCCAGGACCTGACCCCAGATGTAACCAACAGTACCAGTTTTCTATGTAATCATGAGCTTATAAAAGCTACAGACTGTTCTCCAGGAAACTCAGATAGGATGGCTCAGTATTTGGGAAAGCAAAGGTAAGTCTTATGCACTGGCAAGTTTGAAGATTCTTTCTAAAACTTCTGAACATTTTTGCGTCACTGGGATCACAAAGTTCATGACTTCTGCCATTTGGAAAATTGAACTTAACCATATCTTTCCCCAAGGCTAGGAACCCTTCAATGGCTCCCTAGCCAAACTTGCCATAGAACTGAATGAGTGATCTGTTGGGGGAGGGGGGAAGAAAAAAAAAGGTTCCATGCTTAATCCATTTGAAAAACGCTCTGTGACTATGTCCAACATCAGGAAATGCAAAACCACCCAGAACATTGCCCTAATTAGCTTTGTGAAAACATAATAATGATTGTGAAGCCCTCAGCCCAGTGTCTGCCTAATAGCATGGGCTGAAAGAATGTTAATTCCTGTCCTTATTAACCTCTTAGCTTATATCCTATAACAGGAACTCCTTTCTGGGATGTGGCTCACTTGTACAGACTTAAATCATTTGTAGGGCTTTCCTCCAGTCTCAGTGGTAAAGAATCCACCTGTCAGTACAGAAGACACAGGTTCAGGCCCTGATCCAGGAAGATCCCATATGCCATGGAACAACTAAGCCTGTGCACCACAGCTATTGCGCCCAGGAGCTGCAATGGCTGAGCTCACACACCACAGCTACTGCAGCCCACACGCCTGGAGCCTGTGCTCTGCAACAATGAGAAGCCCGTTCACCACAGCTAGAGTGGCCCCTACTCACTGCAACTAGAGAAAAGCCTGCACAGCAACAAAGACCCAGCACAGCTGAAAATAAATAAATTAAAAAGGAAAAGAAATCATTTGCAGCCATGTGCTTAATTCCTGTCTTCCTTATTGGCCTGTAAGCCCAAGCATGGGACAATGTGTATTGTGCCCTTCTTTCCCTGCAGCTGTCACAAGATGGTGCACAGCACTTAGGAAAAACAGGAACCAACCGAACAATGTTAATGCTGTCCTTTAAAATCAGTGTTCCTCAAATAAATCAGGAAACCCTTTTACCATGCAAGAACAATTATCATCACACAGAATAAGTATTCCCGGAAATATGTTTTGAAAAACGCAGGTCTACAGGTTAAAACTCAAGTGCCTTATGGGATCCAGAGATGGCTTTGGTCTGGTCTCATGCCACTTCTGGTCCATGCTTTCCTGTCTTTTGTTCTTGCTGTTCCTCCCTGTTCCCCATCCTTTATCTGACCTGTTTGTATTCATCCTCCAAGACTTCACGCTACCAAGGCCCTCACCCAATCAGAATGAAAGCATCTTCCCTCGTGTCTTGCATCACCCTTTAGACTATCAGCTCCTCAAAGACAAGGACACATCATATTCATCCTTGTCCTCAAGTCCTAGCACAATGCCTGCAATGTACTAGGCAACTTATAAATGGTTGGTGAATAAAGAACTGATTTTCTTTCGTAATGAAAATTTTCATCTTAGGGATGACATATATAAAATTACAAAATGAATTTGGTTTTGAGTTTAAATCTGTGATAACATAGTGGGCCAAGGGATGTACAAAATAAACTCATCAATGAGTTGAAAGTGGAAAGAAGGAGCCTGAGCTAACCCTCATGCTGTACTGGGCAGGATGACATAGGCAC
This sequence comes from Redunca redunca, assembly GCA_006410935.1. Taxonomy (NCBI): domain Eukaryota; kingdom Metazoa; phylum Chordata; class Mammalia; order Artiodactyla; family Bovidae; genus Redunca; species Redunca redunca. Next base: position 142,756 of record SJYQ01004938.1, read on the forward strand.
CCTCTCCAGTACAGACACCTTTTTGATTAATGCTGCTGATTCACAAGAGCTACTGACTATAACTCAGGTTAGATGAAAATAGAGTTGGTCAAGAACTGAGAATGTCACAACCAGGACACAACTCTGAATTTCTATCCTAGGCTAATGAGTAGGAGCATGTGATTGGAGGATGGTCCAAATAGACTTAATTTGACACAGCAATGATGAAATGAGCTCTTTTGCACATGACTGGCCAAAGTTTCAAAGGCTTCTTCAGTGACATGGTTTTGGGATAAACGGCCCTGTATTAGTTGATTTTATTATTGCATCACTAATCCTGACTTATCTCTTGCATACCAGATTTATACATCCAGTTTATTAACACACTCACCAACTTGTATAATCCCACACAGAATTCTTGCTGGCCAAGAGCTCACAGTCTAATTGGGAAGTAAGACAGGTCAGCGAACAAGTATATGATGCTGTGCAACACGTGCATTATTAAAGGTTGGGAAGAGCTGTTCCGAGAGCAAGGGGGAAGGGGTACAGCTCTGGGGGTCAGGGCAAGGTAAGGTTTTTGAGAGGGTAATTCCAAGCTGAATCTAGGAGTTTGCTTGACAGATCAGGTGGATGGTTCCAGCAAAGGGAGTTGGATGGCTCCAAATGGACAGCCTCCAAATCAGCCTGCACAAAACTCCATAGCATCTTCTCCCCCTGGCATAGACCAGGCATAATGGGAGCTCAGCAATCAAGAATCATTCATAAGTAACTCAGTGAGCACCTGCTGTGTTGAAGGACCTGTCCCATGCCTTCCAATAAAACAGTTAGCTTATGAGGGGAGGTCCCTGCCTTCCAGAAGCTTTCACTCTAATGAGGAAACAGATAAGGAGCAATGACCCAACTAAAAGAATTCCAAATCTATAGTGTGACGAGGAACAAGAAATGGGGTGAGAATCTAGAAAGACACGGGAAGAGGTCAGGCAACACTGAACAGAAATGTGACATTTAAGCTCAATCTGAACGGCAAGGAAACACTGACCAGGCTGGGGGGCAGAGGGCTGCCAGAGATAGGCAGGGCAAAGGCTGAGGTGGGAAGAGTCTGATCAGCAAAGAAAACAAGAATCAACCCAATAACTATGGCAGGAACACCAATGTGGGGAAGTGCCAGCTAAGACTCTAGGAAGAGGTAAGCCCCCCAGGCAAGTAGATAGTCAGGCAGAGGAATGCCCTGGACATTCAGGCTGTGGCCGATATTTAGGAGCCAGCTGACAGATCATCACTGAGGGCTCTTTGTCCATGTGAGGTATGGCCCTAATCAACACGCCAGCAAGTCAGACAGAAAGAGAAGGCCTAGCCACTGGGAAGGTCCTCAAGCAGTCTAGAGTGTTAAGGCTAAGGAGGGGAAACTGAGGCAGCTTATTATGTGCTAAAACTCAGGCCAACGATGCATCAGGATTCACTCTCAGGATCCCTAAGACCTCGGTCCAAACTGGCAGCAAAGGAGCCTGAGTCCTGGAGAACTCTGAGAAGGCATAAAGGCCAGACCCCTAGACCACTGTAAAAGGTAGATCCAGCCAGACCACTGGATCCAAGGCCAATAGGAGCCCCACCAGGCAGGGGAGGGCACAGGGAAAAGAGGGGTAGTCAGGAATGGCTCAAGGACTGAAGTGGGAAGGTTGGGGGTACCAGAGGAGCTGGGACTCACGGCAGCCTATGAGCTCTACAGAGACTAATGGCACAGCATGGATCCTACCGGCACTACAGCTGCAGGCTGAGCCACCGCCTCTCCTCACCTCCACCCAACCTAAGTGAGCCACTGCAGTCTGTTCCTGACAACTCATAAGAACTCTCTTGAATCTGTGCCTTGCTCCTATTCACATCAGAAGTCTTTCACTCAACCATCTTTCTCTCTGCAAGGCAGAGTGAAAAATGCAAGGGCTGTAGGGTCAGCCATGGTTACTAACAGTGTTGTGTGGGGCGACGGGATTCCAGTTGAGCCATTTCAACTCCTAAAAGATTATTCTGTGAAAGTGCTGCACTCAATATGTCAGTAAATTTGGAAAACTCAGCAGTGGCCACAGGACTGGAAAAGGTCAGTTTTCATTCCAATCCCAAAGAAAGACAATGCCAAAGAATGCTCAAACTACTGCACAGTTGCACTCATCTCACACACTAGTAAAGTAATGCTCAAAATTCTCCAAGCCAGGCTTCAGCAATACATGAACTGTGAACTTCCAGACGTTCAAGCTGGATTTAGAAAAGGCAGAGGAACCAGAGATCAAATTGCCACCAAAAAAGTAAGAGAACTCCAGAAAAACAACTACTTCTGCTTTATTGACTATGCCAAAGCCTTTGACTATGTGGATCACAACAAACTGTGGAAAATTCTTCAAGAGATGGGAATACCAGGCCACCTGACCTGCTTCTTGAGAAACCTGTATGCAGGTCAGGCAGCAACAGTTAGAACTAGATATGGAACAACAGACTGGTTCCAAGTAGGAAAAGGAGTATATCAGGCTGTATATTGTCACCCTGCTTATTTAATTTATATGCAGAGAACATCATGAGAAACACTGGGCTGGAGGAAGCACAAGCTGAAATCAAGACTGCTGGGAGAAATATCAATAACCTCAGATATGCAGATGACACCACCCTTATGGCAGAAAGTGAAGAGGAACTAAAAAGCCTCTTGATGAAAGTGAAAGAGGAGAGTGAAAACGTTAGCTTAAAGCTCAACATTCAGAAAACGAAGATCATGGCATCTGACCCATCACCTCATGGCAAATAGATATGAAAATAGTGGCTGACTTTATTTTGCGGGGCTCCAAAATCACTGCAGATGGTGACTGCAGCCATGAAAATAAAAGACGCTTGATCCTTGGAAGAAAAGTTCTGACCAACCTACACAGCATGTTGAAAAGCAGAGACATTACTTTGCCAACAAAGTTCCGTCTAGTCAAGGCTATGGTTTTTCCAGTAGTCATGTATGGATGTGAGAGTTGGACTGTGAAGAAAGCTGAGCGCCAAAGAATTGATGCTTTTGAACTGTGGTGTTGGAGAAGACTCTTGAGAGTCCTTGGACTGCAAGGAGATCCAACCAGTCCATCCTAAAGGAGACCAGTCCTGGGTGTTCATTGGAAGGACTGATGTTGAGGCTGAAACTCCAATACTTTAACCACCTGATGCGAAGAGCTGACTCATTTGAAAAGACCCTGATGCTGGGAGAGATTGAGGGCAGGAGGAGAAGGGGATGAACAGAGGATGAGATGGTTGGATGGCAACACTGACTCAGTGGAGGTGAGTTTGGGGAGGCTCCAGGAGTTGGTGATGGACAGGGAGGCCTGGCTTGCTGCAGTTCATGGGGTCGCAAAGAGTCAGATATGACTGAGCGACTGAATTGAACTGGACTGAACTGTGTGGGGCTAGTTAACTTCTCTGTGCCTTAGATTTCTCATCCACAGAATGGAATACACACTCCTTGGGGTTGTTGTCATGTACAGATGTGAGAGCTGGACCACAAAAAAGGCTGAGCACTGAAAAATTGATGCTTTCAAACTGTGGTGCTGGAGAAGACTCTTGAGAATCCCTTGGATGGCAAGGAAATCAAACCAGTCAATCCTGAAGGAAATCAACCCTGAATATTCATTGGAAGGACTGATGCTGAAGCTGAAACTCCAATAGTTGGCCACCTGATGTAAAGAACTGACTCATTGGAAAAGACCCTGATGCTGGGAAAGACTGAAGGCAGGAGGAGAAGGGGATGACAGAGGATGAGACGGTTGGATGGCATCACCTACCCAATAGACGTGAGCAAACTCCGGGAGATAGTGAAAAACAGGAAAGCTTGGCGTGCGGCAGTCCATGAGGTTGCAAAGTCGGACACAACTGAGCAACTGAACAACAAATGGGGCTTTATAAGCGGTGGAGGAAGAACCCTGTAAAAGCAAACATATTCTATAAATAAAAAGGATTTATAAACATGTTTCCTTAGGTTTCAATATCAGTTCAGTTCAGTTGCTCAGTCATGTCCGATTCTTTGCGACCCTGTGAACTGCAACATGCCAGGCATCCCTATGCATCACCAACTCCCAGAGTCCACACAAACCCATGTCCATTGAGTCGGTGATGCCATCCAACCATTTCATCCTCTGTTGTCCCCTTCTCCTCCTGCCCTCAATCTTTCCCAGCATCAGGGTCTTTTCAAATGAGTTAGCTCTTCACATCAGGTGGTCAAAGTATTGGAATTTCAGCTTCAACATCAGTCCTTCCAATGAACACCCAGGACTAACCTCCTTTAGGATGGACTGCTTGGATCTCCTTGCAGTCCAAGGACTCTCAAGAGTCTTCTCCAATACCACAGTTCAAAAGCATCAATTCTTCAGCCCTCAGCTTTCTGTATAGTCCAACTCTCACATCCATACATGACCACTGGAAAAACCATAGCCTTGACTAGACAGACCTTTGTTGACAAAGTAATGTCTCTGCTTTTTAATATGCTGTCTAGGTTGGTCATAACTTTCCTTCCAAGGAACAAGCGTCTTTTAATTTCATGGCTGCAGTCACCATCTGCAGTGATTTTCGAGCCCAGAAAAATAAAGTCAGCCACTGTTTCCACCGTTTCCCATCTATTTCTCATGAAGTGATGAGACCGGATGCCCTGATCTTAGTTTTCTGAATGTTGAGCCTTAAGCCAACTTTTTGACTCTCGTCCTTCATTTTCCTCAAGAGGTTCTTTAGTTCTTCTTCACTTTCTGCCATAAGGGTGGTGTCATCTGCATATCTGAGGTTATTGATATTTCTCCCGGCAACTTGATTCCAGCTTGTGCTTAAAGAGTAATAATGTCTGATCTTTGAGGAATGAATTGCAATGAAATTAATGTAGCTTAAAAGCATAATAGAATGAGATTTTATGATCAATATATAAATTTTATTTCTTCATTCTAGAATTCAAAAGTTATTGCTCCCTCCCCTAGCATCAGTATAGAGTTACAGAAAAAACATCCAACCTTCAACAGTTAAACCATAAGTACAAGCTTTTATTGATGTGTCGTCACAGTTTTTAGTTAACTAGCCAACTCCTGCTCTCCCTCTCCAGTGCCCCGATTACCTTAGGGCACAGCCCCTCTTTGCTCTCAGTTCTTATCCTTTCTGTCTCCAGAGGTGGCCCAGGTGACTCAGGCCTGGCCAGTCAGAGCAGTCCCTCTCCTTGGTCAGCTGTGTGACTCAGGGTTGGCCAAGTGACTGAACTTCAGCCAATCAGACGTGAAGCAACTTTTTCTGGAGTTAGTACCTGTCATTTCCACCACAAGGAAGCTTAGCTCCATGGTCCAGCTCACATGTACCATTTCCTTTGGTCACAAGGACTAGCTTAAAGATGAACTCATGGCCCAGGCAGAGGAAATGAGCACCTTCTCTGAGGGCAATGTCAGAGCAATGGAAGAGAAAGCCTCTATTTTCACTCAGGGTTGCCAAGCTTGAGAGTATGTACCCAGAGCTACTGTCACCTGTCTTACCTACCAGACAAAGGGAACCTGCCTATAGAACAGAAAAGGACAGGCAAAGAGATGGAGAGAGGAAAGTGCCCTGGATGATAATGTCTGAACCCCCCAGATCCAGCTATGCCTAAAATTAATCCACTCCTGGCTGCACTTCCCTGTTATATCAGTCAATAAATTCACTTTTTTGCTCAAGGTGGATAGAGTGTCTGTCATTTGTCTCTGAAAACAGAGTCAATTTCTAAGTGATTCAGTAAAAGGAAACAGTTTCACCAACATATTAAAGTATTCCTATTCTCTACTTTGCTGGACAGAAAACCTGACCCAAACATGGAAAGATAATAAAGAGAGCAGTATACATCAATTCACCCACTTTAAATGCCTAAGGATCTATGAAGGAACAAATAGACTAGAAAATCAAATGTTCTCTTTGTGTCAATTATTAATCATAAATTGAAGCCAGTAAGGATCTACTGATACTGGCAGAGTTAAATGATAAGACATCTGTCATTTTGGCAGCAAGGAAACCGGCCTCTCATTTAAAAGGATGTGTTACACCAAAGCACATTATTTATTAGGCACTTGGCTTTGCAGCCACATGGGCAAAAGCGATGAGCAGCTCCATGGATCACCCCATCTGGTTCCTCCAAGCTGAAATTTCTAGGCCACATTTCCCTGCCAACTTAAGAAGAGAAAAGAAGGGAAGGAAGGAAGAAACCTGAAAAGGAAACCACACATCACAATCCTGGACTGACTCCTGAGCACCAAAAGCAAAGATTTGCTTCCCCTTTTCCAAACTAGGTTTTGTAGCATGGCCTGTCGAGTCTTGCAAGCCGTTTATTAATAAGCTCAATCTATTTCCATTTGCTCCTCAGGAAGAGAATTATAGACACTTGATTTCACAAACCTTGTATGTGCCCTGCAATGCTTCCACTGTCAGGGAGGTAACTAAGAGGGTAGAGGGAGGGGTCACGTTTGAGACGGCAGCACAGACTGCTGGGGAAATGGGAGAGAAAACCATTATCCTCATGTCCCAACACTTGATACCACGTCTCTTTCCACTTTCCCCAGAAAATATTTTCTGTCCTCTGGGAAGCTGAGGATTTGTGGATCCTCTTGCCTCAATACAAATGCTGTTTTATGGGAAACATTTTTTAAGTATATTAATGGATTTTCCTCTTTTGCATCTCCATGTGAGTGACCTTCTCACTAGTCGGACAGACACACAACTCTCTGAGGTCCCTGGGCAGACAGAAAGGGATAGGATTTTCCTAGTAGGAATGTCAATAGAGGAGACTCCATATTCAGTCTCTGACACCCAAATATATGATTTGGGGTTCTGCAACAAGAGCACAATAGATTTTGAAAGGCAGGCTCTGTCAGAAAAAAAGGATTTTCTACATGCCTTTATGTTCCTTTCTAACAATTGAGAAGCAGATCAGGTGAACTCAGGTCTGGGCAGCTCAGTTTCTCCAAAGCCGTAAGGACGACATGTTTTCTTCTCCCCTAGGACTCCCCTGGCAGTGCACAAAGAAAGGACTCAGAGGAAGTGACCGTCCTGGCCACCCCAGGTCTGACACACAGTGAGTGCCCATAACTGTTTATCCACTGAACTTGAGAGGCTTTCCCAGTCTGATACCATTAGCATTCTGGGCTAAATTTCTCCTCACTGAAGTATGAATTCAAGCAGTCAGAAAAATCCAAGACAGATAATCTACCCACAATCTCCCTCCCCAGATCCATATTCCAAATTAGGAAAATGGATTGAATTCACCCACACTTTGCTTGCATATTGTGTATCTGTTTCAGGTTGATTTTGTTGCAGCTGTGACCCAAACTCAATGCTATTATATTCTGCAAATATAAACTTGGTTTCTTTTCCAGAGCCTCATCTGTGACACTGAAAATGAAGCCAGAAGGTCACTCAGTTGTTCCTCAGCCTTCAAAGTGTGTGCAGCATGGACCAAATGGACCTGCAGGCCCGGTTACCCCAACAGGTGAGACCCCAGAGGCATTGAGCATCCTGGACACGCCCAGCTCCTCCTCCTGTGAGCACACCTCATTAGGAGCTTTGCTGGATGCACAGGAAACATCAATAACATCAATCTTTTAAAACTGAAGGACTTTCCTGGATGAAGGGAGCAGGGATCTCATACTAATAGGAAAACTGTCTAGATGGAAAGATCCACATATCAGGAAAAAGGGTCAAATCAACTTAAAATAAATGGTAAGGCCAGTCTCATTCATTCAGAAAATGCTTGTTGAGCACCTACCACACACCAGATGCCAGGAGAAAAGAAAATACACAGGGGCAGTGTATTAACCACCCACTCCACCCCATCCCCAAGCAGAGCTGCTACAGAAGGGTTACTCAGGCTGGGCAGGGTATACCTCCAGGCGGTGCCATTCATGCCAGCTACCACATGGGCTTCCCAGGTGGCGCCAAGTGGTAAAGAACCTGCCAGCCAAGGCAGGCAACATAAGTGACCCAGGTTCAGTCCCTGGGTAAGGAAGATCTCGAGAAGGAAATGGCAACCCGCTCCAGTAATCTTGCCTGGAGAAACCCATGGACAGAGGAGCCTGGCGGGCTACAGTCCATGGGGTCACACAGAGCTGGACATGACTGAAGTGACTTAGCACACACACACACACACACACACACACACACACACACCATGTGAATGGGGCCCCTGGGAGTTTAGCACTCTGCCTGAGGCCTTCATATCCCCAGTGGTGACAGAGCTACCAAGGAATGACACGTGACAGGTGTAGGAATAAAGGTAAGGGTGAGGAGTCATGGGAACTTGGTCAAGAAATGAGGTGGCTCCATCCATCCTGCTTGATACCCTCAGCTTCCCCCAGGTTAAGGGAGCAGCAGGTTCAGGGTGTGACTGCCTCTGGCAGTCCTGCATGCCGCATTCCTATGTATCTGGAAGCACCTTAGGAAAACAATTAATGTGAGATCAAAGGAAGACTTTTTAGCTTCCAGGTCTGCTCCCAAAGCACAGATCCCGGACTGTCAAGGTGTGGGGCTGACCTGAGGTGCCCCACAGCCCATGGTACAGGGGACTCAAGCATCCCCAGGGGCTGACTATCCCTTTTGCCTTTTCTTCCCAGGAAAATGCAGCTGATTGGCTGGTGGAAAAAGTAAAACCAACAGGTGGTTACATTTTTTAAAATCCCTTCGGTGATTTCTCTCCTTTTTCTAGAGAGGAAACAGTGCCAAGTTCATCAGAGCCTTTTAAGATATCTACTTTTGTGACTTCCCTGGTGGTCCAGTGGTTAAGACTCCATACTTCCATTGTAGGAGGCACAGGTTCAATCCCTGGAGAGGAAACTAAGATTCCACATGCCAGTTAGGTAAAAACAAAACAAAACACTATTTTTGCCTTGGGGGCTGAGGACAACAAATGAATTCAGCTACCTTGGTTGACTCTCGCAGACACAGAAGAAACCCACTTGTATGACCCACGGGGACAATGTAACTGAAATTTCTACCCTCTGAGCTAAGATCATATTGAGAATTACAAGTCACAGAGGAGAACATTTTCTTCCCTGACTTATAATTCTTATATAATTATATAATTCTTCGCTTTAAGCATCAAATACACACATAACCCTAACAGAAATAAGGCAAGAGGTGAAGAGCTGCTACACAAAAGACCAGTCTTCTGTGTTTCTACAATAGTTCAGTTCATTCAGTCCCTCAGTCATGCCCGACCTTCTGCAACCCCATGGAGCATGCCAGGCTTCTGTGTCCATCATCAACTCCAGGAGCTTGCTCAAACTCATATCCATTGAGTCGGTGCTGCCATCCAATCATCTCATCCTCTGTCATCCACTTCTCCTCCTACCTTCAATCTTTCCCAGCACCAGGGTCTTTTCTAGTGAGTCAGTTCTTTGTATCAGGTAGCCAAAGTATTGGAGTTTCAGCTTCAACATCAGTCCTTCCAATGAACACTGAGGACTGATCTCCTTTAGGATGGACTGGTTGGATCTCCTTGCAGTCCAAGGGACTCTCAAGAGTCTTCTCCAACACCACAGTTCAAAAGCATCAGTTCTTTGGCACCCAGCTTTCTTTATACTCCAACTCTCACATCCATACGTGACTACAGGAAAAACCATAGCTTTGACTAGATGGACCTTTGCTGGCAAAATAATGTCTCTGCTTTTTAATATGCTGTCTAGGTTGGTCAGAGCTTTTCTTCCAAGGATTAACCATCTTTTAATTTCATGGCTCTAGTCACCACCTGCAGTGATTTTGGAGCCCAAGAAAATAAAGTTTGTCACTGTTTCCATTGTTTCCCCATCTATTTGCCATGAAGTGATGGAACCTGATGCCATGATCTTAGTTTTTTGAATGTTGAGTTTTAAACCAGTTTTCTCCTTTCATCAAGAGGCTCTTTAGTTTCTCTTCACTTTCTGCCATAACGGTGGTGTCATCTGCATATCTGAGGTTATTGATATTTCTCCCAGCACTCTTGATTCCAGCTTGTGCTTCATCCAGTCCAGGATTTCGCATGATGTATTCTGCATATAAGTTAAATAAGCAGGGTGACAATACTTGACCTACTCCTTTCCCAATTAGGAACCAATCTGTTGTTCCATGTCTGGTTCTAACTGTTGCTTCTTGACCTGCACACAGATTTCTCAGGGGGCAGGTAAGGCAGTCTGGTATTCCCATCTCTTGAAGAATTTTCCACAATTTGTTGTGATCCACACAGTCAAAGGCTTTGGTATAAAGCAGATGTAGATGCTTTTCTGGAATTCTCTTGCTTTTTCAATGATCTAATAGATGTTGACAATTTGATCTCTGGCTCGTCTGCCTTTTCTAAATCCAGCTTGAACAACTGGAAGTTAATGGTTAACACACTGTTGAAGCCTAGCCTGGAGAATTTTGAGCATTATTTTGCTCGTGTGTGAGATGAGTATGATTGTGCAGTAGTTTGAGCATTCTTTGGCATTGCCTTTCTTTGCGATTGGAATGAAAACTGACCTTTTCTAGTCCTGTGGCCACTGCTGAGTTTTGCGAATTTGCTGGCATACTGAGTACAGCAGTTTAACAGCATCATCTTTTAGGATTTGAAATAGCTCAACTGGAATTCCACTAGCTTTGTTTGTAGTGATGCTTCCTCGGGCCCACTTGACTTCACAGCCAGGATGTCTGGCTCTAGCTGAGTGCACACCATCGTAGTTATCTGGGTCATGAAGATCTTTTTTGTACAGTTCTTCTGTGTATTCTTGCCATCTCTTCTTAATATCTTCTGTTTCTGTTAGGTCCATACCATTTCTGTCTTTTATCGAGCCCATCTTTGCATGAAATGTTCCCTTGGTCTCTAATTTTCTTGAAGAGATCTCTAGTCTTTCCTATTCTATTGTTTTCCTCTATTTCTTTGCATTGATCACTGAGGAAGGCTTTCTTAATCTCCTTGCTATTCTTTGGAACTCTGCATTCAAATGGGCATATCTTTCCTTTTCTTCCTTGCCTTTAGCTTATACAATAGTAATAATTGTTAAATAATAATAACTGAGGGACTTTCCCAGTGGTCCAGTGTCTAAGACTCCATGCTCCCAATGCAGGGAGCCTGGATTTGATCCCTGGCCAAGGAACTAGATTCCACATGCTAATACAACAGTCCGCATGCCGCATCCAAAGATCTCACATGCCACAGTGCAGACTGAAGATGCCGAGCACCACAGCTAAGACTGGGAGCAGCCAAATAAATACATTAATTAAAAAAAGAGAGGAAGAGAGCTAGAAGTATGAATAAAGATTAAAAACTAAGACAAAAACAATATGACCTTTTCAAAGACCATTTAATATTTTCATGCCAAAAATCTTTCACCATACCTCCATTCTTCAATAGGAAGAATATGGTATTTTCTGTTAATATTACTCTATGGGTAGAAAAATGAGATCCTAAGAAGTGGGACAGTTTACCTATGATTACATAAGGATTCCGAAGCAGACTTCAGGTCGGAACACTTTGTGTTCCTGCTCTGGGTATATCTCTCTAAGTCACAGCACTTCTCTTAAATTACCTGCATTTTCCAAACAAGGGATGAAGTCTGAATTTAAGCCCAGTAATTGAGATTTTTATCATCAAAACAAAAATCAAAGTAAAACTAATATATTTAATCCAAGATACCACACATATTGACAATAAGATAATATGCAAATAATACCAAGGATGACAGGCACAGTGCTGTCTATAGAGACTAATTTTTCACGCTGCTTTGTGAGGAGTCCTTAGCAACATGACACTCATCAGGAACAATGCTGTAAAGGTTTAGGTAGTCCTGAGATTGATTTATGTTTTATCACAGGTCTTAGATCTTATTTTTATGGTTTTAGATCTTATTTTTTAACTGATTACAGCCATGGACTCCTAAGCCTTGAATTATGCACATAATGACCCAGAGAGAATCATCTTCCCCCAGAAAGTAGATATGCTGAGAGAAAGCTGGAGTTTTCCTGCTGAATCAGGAAACTCAGTGAACCTTGGAGAAAACAAGGTAATAAATAACAGGGGGGAAGAGGTGCCCCATAAAAATGCCCTGAAAAAAATAAAACCAGAAAAAGAATGCAACTTTTTCCCCTTCCAGGTTTTGGGTTTGTGATTGAGTTGTTTTTCTGTAGATAATGTGACAAATAAAAATCCACCTGTTGGAAGCATCCAATATTCATTCACTCATGTATTCATTTAGCTCCCCTTCTGCTACAGGTTAGGCCTTCCAATATCCAAAGATAGCAATCTCGAACTTCCCTGGTGGTCTGGTGGTTAAAACACAGTGCTCCCACACAGATTGGGGCAGGGTTTCCTAGAAAAAGTGGTACAGATGAACCTATTTGCAGGGCAGGAATAGAGACACAGACGTAGGGAAACAGACATGTGGACGTGGGTGGGGTGGGATGAACAGAGATTGGCTCATCCAGATTGGTATTAACGTATGTGCACCGCCATGCGTAAAACAGATAGCTAGTGGGAACCTACTGGATAGCTGCAAGGAGCTCAGCTCAGTTCTCTGTGGAGACATAGATGAATGGGATGGGGTTTCGGAGGGATGGTGGAGAGGAAAGGGATACACATATTATTCACTTCATTGTGCTAACAATGAAGAAACTTTGTTAGTTAGCAGAAACTAACACAACATTGTAAGACAATTATACCCCAATTGAACAAAAAAAAAAACCCTCTGTGCTCCCAATGCAGGGGGCAACGGTTTGATCCCTGTTTGGAGAATTTAAGATCCTCCTTGCTGTGGGGTGTGGCCCAAAACAAACAACAACAAAAAAAACCACAAAGATAGCAGTCTTGTCAATGCTCCAAAGACTTCTCCAACTTAGTCATCCTTAGTGTCCTCAACTCTTCATTACAGGGTTGATTCATGCAACACGACCCAGTCCTTTCCCAGGTGGCATGCCCTGAGAACACCCAGACAATCGGGCTGCTGTCCCACCCACGCACCTCCTGCTTCCGAGCTTATTTTCAACAGGCAAAAAATGCTGCAATGAGTGAATTAAACTCTAATTCCAGGTAAACTGTTGAAACAATATTTATCCTTGCATACTTATTTGACAACCTTCTGCATACAGAGCCTATGTTAGGTATTTCTAAGTCAGAGAATCCTTAAGAATAGTTTTATAGTTATAAAACACAAGCAATCAACTTTAAGGTAAGGTCTTAGTTTCTGATGGCAAAATCTGTTTTTCTCCTTCTTATTTCTGAAGGATTCTCTGACTAAGAAGTACCTGATACAGGCAAGCTCCAGAAGCCTCATTCAAATATTCTCTGTATATAAAATGACTTCAGAAAAAATGAAAACCATGTAGGAAAAAAGACACAAAACCTCACTGTCAAAATGTATTATTCATGTACATCAGAGACTCAAATAAACCATCACTCATTCATTCAACAAACATTTATTGAGCCTCTGCCCCTGTTGGGCACTCTGGGGACTGAGTAAGACAAGGCAGCTGTCCTGAAAGGGCTTCTGATTAAGTACACAACATCTGCGTACACTTCCCTACTTAGCTCTCCACCACTGAAACTTAACCAAGTGCCAAACAAGCACAGATTCTAGCCTATAGGGTGTTTTCCCTTTGGTTAATTTATTAACCTTTCTAACTCTGTTTCCACATCTGCAATATTCCTGCAAGGATTGGTATAAGGATAAAATGAGATAATAAAGATCTCTCTCTCCCCAGATATGTTCTTGTTGGGCCAACCTGACCTTGATGGTCATATTCTAAAAGCACACTATCCAGCATACAAACATCCCGACAAACAGCTTAAGCAAAACAGAAAATACAAGTGATCTCTCAACTCTTCTCTCTGCCAAAAGTAATTTTGACTATATTACTCACATATTTTGTAGTAATTAAGAACAGAGGGTTAAAGCAATCAAATGGAGGCAGCCTAGGAAATAAAAAGGTAGAAGCAAGGTTTTCCCCATATTCTATCATAATTGAGTGCTTAGAAGATTGAGCAAAAATATTATGGGAATTGAGAGGGATCTCCAGTATTCTCGCCTGGAGAGACCCAGGGACGGGGGAGCCTGGTGGGCTGCCGTCTATAGGGTCGCACAGAGTTGGACACGACTGAAGCTACTTAGCAGCAGCAGCAGCAGAGATGGAGGAGGAGGTGTCTCACTGGACTTTCAAAGGTTAGACTGACAGGCAGAGGGAGCAGACAGAAAATTACAAGGAGAAACGAAATGTAAGGTCTGTTCGAAGAAACCCTGAGAAATCCAGTTTCACTGTGACCTAGCACAGGGGTGGAGAAGGAAAGGAAATAAAACATAAGTTTGAACAGAGTAAAAGCCCCAGTGGTAGATAGTGAAAACCAGGCTAGGGCACTCAAAATAACTCAGAAGCTCATGTTTTAAAAGCTACAATCCAGTGGATTTCAGTACAGGTACAAAGTTGGGCATTTACCACTGCAATTAACTGTAGAATATTTTCATTACCCTAAAAAGAAACCCACACCACTAACCGTAACCTCCTCAATACCCCTTCCCCTTCCAGCCCTCAGTTCAGTTCAGTTGAGTTCAGTCGCTCAGTAGTGTCTGGCTTTTTGCGACCCCATGAATCGCTGCACTCCAGGCCTCCCTGTCCATCACCAACTCCCGGAGTTCACTCAAACTCACATCCATTGAGTTGGTGCTGCCATCCTGCCATCTCATCCTCTGTCATCCCCTTCTCCTCCTGCCCCCAATCCCTACAAGCATCAGGGTCTTTTCCAATGAATCAACTCATTGCATGAGGTGGCCAAAGTATTGGAGTTTCAGCCTCAGCATCAGTCCTTCCAATGAACACCCAGGACTGGTCTCCTTTAGGATAGACTGGTTGGCTCTCCTTGCAGTCCAAGGGACTCTCAAGAGTCTTCTCCAGCACCACAGTTCAAAAGCATCAATTCTTTGGCACTCAGCTTTCTTCACAGTCCAACTCTCACATCCGTACGTGACCACTGGAAAAACCATAGCCTTGACTAGACGGAACTTTGTTGGCAAAGTAATATCTCTGCTTTTTAATATGCTATCTAGGCTGGTCATAACTTTCCTTCCATAGAGTAAGTGTCTTTTAATTTCATGGCTGCAATCACCATCTGCAGTGATTTTGGAGCCCAAAAAAATAAAGTCTGACACTGTTTCCACTGTTTCCCCATCTAGTTCCCATGAAGTGATGGGACCAGATGCCATGATCTTCGTTTTCTGAATATTGAGCTTTAAGCCAACTTTTTCACTCTCCTCTTTCACTTTCATCAAGAGGCTTTTTAGTTCCTCTTCACTTTCTGCCATAAGGGTGGTGTCATCTGCATATCTGAGGTTATTGATATTTCTTCCGGCAGTCTTGATTCCAGCTTGTGCTTCTTCCAGCCCACCGTTTCTCATGATGTCCTCTGCATATAAGTTAAATAAGCAGGGTGACAATATTCAGCCTTGATGTACTCCTTTGCCTACTTGGAACCAGTCTGTTGTTTCATATCCAGTTCTAACTGTTGCTTCCTGACTGGGATATAGGTTTCTCAAGAGGCAGGTCAGGTGGTCTGGTATTCCCATCTCTTGAAGAATTTTCCACAGTTTATTGTGATCCACACAGTCAAAGGCTTTGGCA
>SJYQ01004938.1:159678-202700 GCA_006410935.1 Redunca redunca
GATTCATGGGGTCGCAAAGAGTTGGACACGACTGAACGACTGAACCGAACCGACCGAACCGAACCTGTCAGGAATAAGTAGACTGGATTAGTTTGGTAGGAGACTAAAAGTGTAGAGGTCTAAATACATGGTAATAAAAGCAATATAAATTAAAGTCCTAGAAGTAGGGGCCTAAGCATCAATTTTATTTTTTTAAACCTAGCAGAATATTCTAATGTGAAGTCAGCTCTAGAAGTAGAGATAGGAAATATATTGGAGAATAATAAATGATTGACAAATGCAAGAGGGTCCTTCTAAGTGAATGTGTCTAAGCAAGGTTAGTGCTGGGGTCACTCTGGTCTGGACTGACTACACCCCAGGAAAAGAAGAGGTGAAACAGAGACACCTAGGGGAAGACTGGAAATACCCATCAGTGAGTGAGCACACGCTTCTGAAATTTGACAAAAAAGTACTTTCAAATTTTGTAAGTTTGTGTCCCTGCTTCAAATCACCTGTAAAGTGGGACTTCCCTGGCAGTTCAGTGGTTAGGACTCCACACTTTTACTTCTGAGGCCCTGGGTTCAGTTCCTGGTTGAGGAACTAAAATCCCACAAGCCATGCAGCTCAGCCAAAAAAAAAAATTACCTGTAAGGCACAATTTTGCCTTTTGTAGTAGGTGAGAAGTTCTTATGCTTTGGACATTATCCTTATTTCATTAACGTGCAGGTGACTATCTCCACACATTTCCATCAGTTGTATCTCTCACTACACTATCTGGTTTTCAACCTGGAGGAACCAGTCATGGAAATTCACCTAATGAAATGATGAAGTCTAATTTGGAAGTTCAGCCACAAAGGAAAGAATTGTCTTTTGGGAAATGCTTTCTCCATTCAGAAGCAGGAGACTAATTATAAGAAAACGCCTCAGCAGACTGAACTGAGGCATTAACATACTGGGTTAATGAGCATTTCCACCCTGAGGAAACTCAAAGAAGTTTCAACTGACCTTTGTGAACTTGGTTAACCAAACTCTGCACTGACTTTAATCCTTCGAAGTCTAATTGAAAGGTTGCTTAGAATCCATTGCAGACTGAGTGATACTCAACCCTGGTCTCTCATTTGAAACAACTTGAGTCATACATATTTACTTTATTTTAAATGCTCATTCCCTAGCCTTTATCTGAGAGTGCTTTGATGAAACATATTTGGGGTAGGTCACCAGTGTTTGTATTTTTAGAAAATGGGACAAGTGATTCCTACGCCAACCAGGATTTAGAATCAGGATTTGAAATGAAGAAATCTGCTTCTAACCAGGTTTGCCATAACTAGCTATTATACTTTGCATGTATGCAAGTTCAGTCATGTCCAACTCTTTGCGACCCCATGGACTATAACCCACCAGGCTCCTCTGTCCGTGGGATTTCCCAGCCAAGAATACTGGAGTGGGTTGTCATTTCCTTCTCTAGGGGATCTTCCCGACCCAGGGATAGAACCCACATCTCCTGCACTGGCAGGCAGATTCTTTACCACTGAGCTGCCAGGAAGCCCAACTAAGTACTTGAATCTTGAGCAGCTCCCTGAACTCTATCTGAGCCTCAGTTCCTTGGTAAGAAAAGAGGGATAGTAATAATCATAAATACCTCCCAATATCTTCGTGTGAGAGAAAAAACTGACATTCCATATTTCACAAATGTGCTCCAAAATATGTCCTGTTATTATCAAATCCAATGGTCACCTATTTTCCTCAACAGCTTTCCAGCATAAGACTTATTTGGCCTTCTCCTTTCTGAAACACTGCCTTCTCGTGGCTTCTCTAATGTGACAGTCCCTGGTCTCTTACCTCAGGGACTGCCCCTCTTCCATGTAGCTTCCTTGTTCCCCTTGCACTGTTGGGGCTCTAAAGGTTGGACCACCCAGGCCTCAGTCATGGTTCCCCTTATCTTCTCTACATATACTTTCTCCCTTGGCAATCCCATCCAGTTTCGGGAGATCTGTGATTTAACATAAGCATCCCAAAATTTATATCTCCAGCCCTCGCATTTACTAACTACCTAAATGCCTACTTGACCCCTCCTACTTAGACTTCCACTTGGAGGTCTAAACTATCTCACACTGAACACACTGGAAAGAAAATTCCTGATTTTCCCTCCCCAAACTGCTGCTCCCACTAATCCTTTCCCTTTCAGCGTGTGGTATGTGTGTGTGATTTACTACAAGGAATTAGCTTATTTGACTATGAAGGTTGTCTAAGCAAATCCAAAATCTGCTGGACAAGCAGACAGGAAGGGAAGATTGGGCGGGCTCACACTGTGAGCTTCACAGCCCTAACTGTTCTCTCTCTCCTTTTCAAACCATCTGACAATAGGCCAATAATCAAGTCAGTCCATGAATATCCCATGCTCCCTACCATCCCTCACACAACCTCCTCAAAAAATCTACTCAAAGAGATTTCTGAGTCTATCTCCCTTACTTTCTTTTGGGTCACAGACTTTAGTTAGGTAGCTTGCTCAATGAATGCAGCTGTCCGCAAAAAGAGATTCCCTTTTTCACATATGATTTGAGTTGCATGGATATAGAGGACCACACCTCACCAAAGTTTTTTCTATTTCAGCTGATTTGCCTTTCTGAATCATTCACATGATAACTAAGTTCACTTGGTCCCTAATTTCATAAAATATTGTTTTAAAGATTAAACCTTTTTTTATTTATAATCCATGAGTTGTGGGATTTTTTACTCTGTAAGATTCTTATCCTAAAATACTTTCTTGGGTTTAAAAAAGAAACATCAAATACATTTTTCTCTCTTGAATCTCAAGATACAGAATGCTTAACAATATCTCTAGGGAAAAGACTTCTTATTGAGATATAAGTGACATATAATACTATATTAGTTTCAGGAGTAAAACACAATAGGACTTCCCTGGTGGCTCAGTGGTAAAGAATCCGCCTTGCAGTGCAGATGATGCAGGTTCAATTCCTAGTCCAGGAAGACGACATCCAGCTGTGACTAGGACTCAATACAGCCAAATAAATGAATAAATAAATATTTTTTAAAAGATAGATTAAAGATGAAAATGTAAGACATAAAACTCCTAGAAGAAAACATAGGCAAAACATTCTTTGACATAAATCTTAGTAATCTCTTAGATGAGCCTCCCAAGGCAAAAGAAATAGAAGTAAAAACAAACAAATTAAATCTAATCAAACTTAAAAGTTTTCACACAGTAAAAGAAACCATCAACAAAACAAAAAAATAACTTATTTATGGAATGGGAGAAAATATTTGCAAATGTGAGTGATGAGGGGTTAATTAAACAAAATACATCAAAAGCTCATACAACTCAATAACAAAAAAACAACCAACCAGTCAAAAAATGGGCAAAAGACCTAAACAGACATTTCACCAAAGATGACATACAGATAGCCAAGAGGCACATAAAAAGATGCTCATCACCACTAATTATTAGAGAAATACAAATCAAAACCACAATGAAGTATCTATCATCTCACACTGATCAGAATGGCCATCATCAAAAAGTTTATGAATAATAAATGCTAGAGAGTGTGTGGAAAAATGGAACCCTTGTACATTGTTGGTAGAAATGTAAATTGGTACAGTCACTATGGAAAGGAGTAGGGAGTTTCCTCAAAAAAACAAAATAGAACTACCACACAATACAGCAATTCCATTCTTGGTTATATATCCAAAGAAAATGAAAACATGAATTCCAAAACATACCCACACCCCGATAGTTCACAGCAGCATTATTTAAAATTGCCAAGATATGGACCTAAGTGTTCACCAACAGATAAAATGAAGATGTGGTATGTGAATACACACACACACACACACACACACACACAAATAGAATACTATTCAGCCAGAAACAAAGAATGAAATTTTGCCATTCACAACAACATGGATGGACCTATAGGGTATTATGCTTAATGAAACAAATCAGATAGAGAAAGACAAGTACTATATGATATCACACATATGGAATCTAGAAAATAAAACAAATGAATGAATATAACAAAACAGAAACAGACTTCTAGAGAACAAACTAGTGGTTATCAATGGAAAAAGAGGGAAAGGGGGATGTAATATTGGGGTAGGGGATTAAGAGGTACAAACTACTATGTACAAAACAAGTAAACTATAAGCATACACTATAATAAATTTAAATGTAGTACAGTATAATCTTAAAAAGTAAAATAAAATTTCACAAGGGAAAACTATTGCATAGAACGATACACAGACACAAACAGGCACAAAAGAATGGAAATAAAACTGGTGAAACCTGAATAAGTCTGTGGATTGCAACTTTTGATATTATACTATAATTATCTAAGATGGTACCATGGGGAAAACTGGGTGAAAGATACACAGGGCTTCTCTGTACTATTTTTGCAATATCTTGTGAATTTATATTTATTTCAAAATAAGAAGGAAAACTCTTTTGCACCCAACAACTTAGATTTTAAGGGCATTAGGCAGAATGACATGGAGAAGGACATGGCAACCCACTCCAGTATTCTTGCCTGGTGAATCCCCATGGACAGAGGAGTCTGGTGGGCTACGGTCCATGGGGTTGCAAAGAGTCAGACACGACTGAGCTACTAAGCACAGGCAGAATGAGGGAAACAATCTCAAAAGGCCACATATTGTATGATCCCATGTATATAAAATTTTCAAAATTAAAAAAAAACACAGATGGAGCATAGATAACTCACTTTCAGAGGTTAAATGTTAACTGGGAGGAAAGGGGTGCATGTGATTTTGAGGAGGTGGCATAGGGGGCATCTTTATGGCTATTAGTTCTGTATTTTGATTGCAGTTATGGTGACAGGAATATCTATAGCTGATAAAACGCCATAGGACTATACAAACACATTGTATCAATTTCTTGCTTTGGGCACTGTACTAAATTTAACAAAAACTTTAACCACTTGGAGAAACTGAGTGATGGGTACATAGGACCTCTCTATATTGTGTGTGCAACTTCCTTTGAATAGTTTTCAAAAAAATAAGACTTGCAGGTGACTTACGGACATCACAATTTTTAGAAATACCCCTTTTTTTGTTAATTCTGTTCAGTTCAGTTCAGTCTCTTAGTCGTGTCCAACTCTTTGGGACCCCGTGAATCACAGCACGCCAGGCCTCCCTGTCCATCACCAACTCCCGGAGTTCACTCAAACTCATGTCCATCAAGTCAGTGATGCCATCCAGCCATCTCATCCTCTGTCATCCCCTTCTCCTCCTGCCCCCAATCCCTCCCAGCATCAGAGTCTTTTCCAATGAGTCAACTCTTCATATGAGGTGGCCAAAGTACTGGAGTTTCAGCTTTAGCATCATTCCTTCCAAAGAACACCCAGGACTGATCTCCTTTAGAAGGGACTGGTTGGATCTCCTTGCAGTCCAAGGGACTCTCAAGAGTCTTCTCCAACACCACAGTGCAAAAGCATCAATTCTTCGACACTCAGCTTTCTTCACAGTCCAACTCTCACATCCATACATGACTACTGGAAAAACCATAGTCTTGACTAGACGGACCTTTGTTGGCAAAGTAATGTCTCTGCTTTTTAATATGCTATCTAGGTTGGTCATAACTTTTCTTCCAAGGAGTAAGCGTCTTTTAATTTCATGGCTGCAGTCACCATCTACAGTGATTTTGGAGCCCCCAAAAATAAAGTCTGACACTGTTTCCACTGTTTCCCCATCTATTTCCCATGAAGTGATGGGACCAGATGCCATGATCTTCGTTTTCTAAGAATGTTGAGCTTTAAGCCAACTGTTTCACTCTCCTCTTTCACTTTCATCAAGAGGCCTTTTAGTTCCTCTTCTCCTTCTGCCATAAGGGTGGTGTCATCTGCATATCTGAGGTTATTGACATTTCTCCCGGCAGTCTTGATTCCAGCTTGTGCTTCTTCCAGCCCAGCGTTTCTTATGATGTCCTCTGCATATAAGTTAAATAAGCAGGGTAACAATATTCAGCCTTGATGTATTCATTTCCCTATTTGGAACCAGTCTGTTGTTTCATGTCCAGTTCTAACTGTTGCTTCCTGACCTGCATATAGGTTTCTCAAGAGGCAGGTCAGGTGTTCTGGTATTCCCATCTCTCAGAATTTTCCACAGTTAACTCTGTTAGAAATATTAAATAGAAACCTCCCTGGTAGTCCAGCGGTTAAGACTCTGCACTCCCATTGCAGGAGTCACATGTTCAGTCTTTCACTGAGGAAGTTCCACATGCCACATGGTTTAGCCAAAAGTTAAAAAAAAAGAAAAGAAAGAAATATTGAAGGAAGAGGAACAGAATTATGATCTGCTCAGAATGTCCATTCATGGGGTTCTCAAAGCAAGAATGCTGAAATGGTTTGCCATTCCCTTCCCCAGTGGAACACGTTTTGTCAGAACTCTCCACTATGACCTGTCCATCTTGGGTGGCCCTACACAGCACAGCTCATAGTTTCATCAAGTTGAACCATGGACTGGTTCAAAACTGGGAAGGAAGTATGTCAAGACTGTATATTGTCACCCTGCTTATTTAACTTATATGCATTTAACGTTATGTGAAATGCCAGGCTGGATGAAGCTCAAGCTGGAATCAAGATGGCAGAGAGAAATATCAATAACCTCAGATATGCAGATGACACCACCCTTATAGTAGAAAGCAAGAGGAACTAAAGAGCCTCTTGATGAAAGTGACAGAGGGGAGAAAAAAAGCGGGCTTAAAACTCAAGATTCAAAAAACAAAGATCATGACATCCAGTCCCATCACTTCATGGCATATAGATGTGGAAAAATGGTAAACAGTGACAGACTTCATTTTCTTGGGGTCCAAAATCACTGTGGATGGTGACTGCAGCCATGAAATTAAAAATGCTTGCTCCTTGGAAGAAAAGCTATGACAAACCTAAACAGTGTATTAAAAAGCAGAGACATCACTTTGCCAACAAAGGTCCGCATAGTCAAAGCTGTGGTTTTTCCAGTAGTCCTGTACAGATGTGAAAGTTGGACTATAAAGAAAGCTGAGAGCCAAAGAACTGATGCTTTCCAACTGTGGTGCTGGGGAAGACTCTTGAGAGTCCCTTGGACGGCAAGGAGATCAAACCAGTCAACCCTAAAACAATCAACCCTGAATATTCATTGGAAGGACTGATGCTAAGGCTGAAGCCCCGATACTTAGGGCACCTGATGTGAACAGCCGACTCACTGGAGAAGACCCTGATGCTGGGAAAGACTGAGGGCAGGAGGAGACGGGGGTGACAGGATGAGATGGTTGGATGGCATCATCAACTCAATGGACATGAGTTTGAGCAAACTCTGGGAGATAGTGAAGGACGGGGAAGCCTGACGTGCTGCAGTCCACGGGGTCACAAAGAGTCAGACATGACTGAGCAACTGAACGACAAGATGTCAGGTGAGTAAGCAAAGACCAATTCCTGCAGAAGGAAGCACCACTACACTGAAATGTAGTATCACATAAGTGAGATGCTTTTGTTAATATGTATCAGAAAACTAATCATTAATCTACTTGTTTTCTTTTATCTCCTTACCAAAACAATAGTAGCAACTGCTATCACTGAAAAGCATTATGAGGTTCCAAGTTGTTCTGAAAAATCAAACATATTTGCAAATACAAGCAAATAAAATCTTTTTTTTTTTACAAATATTTCCATAATTATCAGGTGTACCTGCATTGGGAGGAAAGGTCCTAAAGACACTGAACTAATTGTCACAGACAGAGGAGAGTAATGGAGAAAAAAGTGTGGGTCACCCTTATACTGGAGTTGGGAGGAAGAATCCTTTGCTCTAAAATAGCTGTGCTGAGAATAATGAGAACTGCTAGGAGCCATCTCTAGCTAAGATGTGTCTGCTAGTAGCCACACCTCTCCCTAACTCCTCCAGTCCCCTGCCTCTCACTCCACACTCAACTGATTCACAGTGAGGGAAATGATCCAGATGCATAGAGAGAAAACAGGAGAGAGAGAGCACCTATCCACCTTCCTGTCTCAGTTATTATGATTTTCAAAATAATGTTTTACTTATAGTAAAGTAATATATGTACATTTTTTTAAGTTAAATCGTTTTATTAGGCTTCTAGTATAACAGTCTAATACAACTAGTCTCCTGCTTCAGCCCTCCCCATACCCAGATTCTGGCCCCAAAGCAATCCAACTTCTTTGGACCTGATGCTTTCCTATGCATTTCTTTTAATAGCTTCTTTTTTTTTTTCCCCTCTGTATTTCTAAACAGCACAGTTATAGGGGAACTTCATTTTTCAGATTCAGTTATTTTTTACTGGCATTCTACTCTTAATCACAAGTGTTTAGATCTCTTGCTTCTCCATCTATTTCCAGGGAACGACTTCCCTCCACCACACACACACACTCCCTAATACAGATTTTTGGCTAAATATTTAGCATTTATAACAACATTGTAAATAACTGTGACTCTCATCTGAGCCATTTCCTTTCTCATGAGCTTATAATTTTCATTGAAGTTAAATGCTTCATTAGGCATAACCTTCTAATTCCTTTCAAGTTCTGTGTCAAAACTCCTTTAAAAGATAGCTGGTAGTCTACTGGGTAGAGTACTACTTACTTATTAATTTTAAATGTAGACATGTCTGGAACCCTCCACCTTCCTGCTCTATCTGGGTTATTTTTATTCTAGCCCTGCTGCTATATTACGGTGCTCTGGGATTTTCCCCATCATCCTGGGAATTCACACCTTTCTCTTATGTTGTGTCCTTATGTATTTACTGAGGTCCTTATATTCCTTTCTGATTTACTTACTTTAATGGAGTGCGTTCTCTAGAGCTTTTGAAGAAGAGCACACTGCCATAAGGATTCTGAAGTCTTTATCTTCTACCCTCACATTTGATTGGTAGTACGGTAGGTGTAGAATTCTAGATTAGATTCCATTTTTCCTTGGAATTTTGAAGGCCTTGCTTTACTGTGGGCCAGCTTTCCTCTCCTCTGTATGTGATCTGTTCCCCTCCCAAACTCAGAATTTTAGACTCTTCTCTTTAGTCATAATATTCTAAAACCTCATGATGCTTTTGTTTGTTTTGTTTGTTTCATTCATTTTGCTAGGCATTCAGCAAACCCTTTCAATCTGAAGACTCATGCACTTCTCTTCTGAGAAATCTTCTTTATTTTTTCCCCTTGATTAACTTCTCTCTTTTCTATTCTTTTTGGAACTCTGTTATTTGGATATTGGACCTGCTCAAATGATTTTATTTGCTTATACTTTCTGTCTTCAGTTCTCTTTTTTCCTACTTTGAAGATGTCTTCAACTTTATCTCCCAAAGCTTCTATTCACTTAATAGAATTTTTTTCTACAGCATACGGAATTATAGCCATTATTTTATAATAACTTTAAGTGGAGTATAATTTATTAAAATATCAAATCATGTTATACTCCTGAAACTAATACTATAAATCGACTATAATTCAATAAAAAATGTTTTTTTAGTTTAACTAATACCTTTTTTTCTTCCAAAAGCTCTTTCTTAACTGACGAATATTCCCTTTAAGAGTATTTTTTCCCTCCCTTCATAGATTCAATGTCATGTTTTGCTCCTTGGATTATCTCTTTTCTTCTAAATGTTTTTAATGTTTCTTTTATTTTCTGTTTCATGTTAAATGCTTTTCCCAAATCTCTCATGGTCCCTGGGTGCCATCCATATGTAAGAGTAAGGCATGAAAAAGCTAGTTGAAAGCTAAGCGTGGGCTTCACTATAAAGTAATCAGGCTGGAAAGCAGCTATTTCCCTGGGTGCTCACATTCTCTACTGCCAAGATCTGTAAGTTTGTTTTCCTTGGTTTCCCAAGAGAAGAACTATCCCATTTCTAAGCCTGAAAACCAATCTCCCTGACAGCTGTGTGAGGGAAGAGGCTGGAGTCTAACCATTAACTCTGCAAACTTTCCCTCAGTGCCCACTCTCAGTAGGACCTCCCTTCCTTTGTTGTTTCCCATGTTTCCAAGTCCAATCTCTGAGTCAACCTTTCTGAGGAGTAAACTTTTTCAGTCTTCTATTGGGTCAGTGAATTGGAGCCTGGCTATGTAAAGAAGCTGAAGCTCTAATACTCTGGCCACCTGATGCAAAGAGCCCACTCATTAGAAAAGACCCTGATGCTGGGTAAGATTGAGGGTAGGAGGAGAAGGGGGGTGACAGAGGATGAGATGGTTGGATGGCATCAACTCAATGGACATGAGTGTGAGCAGACTCCAGGAGACCTTGAAAGACAGGGAAGACGGTGTGCTGCAGTCCATGTGGTCACAAACAGTCAGACATAACTGAGCGACTGAACAACAAAGACAACATGCAAAGAAGAGAAAAAATTCTAGAGGTTTGTCTTAGTCCACTCAGGCTGCTATACCAAAGATATCTTAGACTGAATGCTTTAAACAAGCAACACTTGTCTCTCACATTTCTGGAGGCTGGGAAGTCTAGATCAAGATGCTAGCAGAGCCCCACAAGGACACACCCCAGGATGGCACATAGTAAGGATCCACTGCCAAAGATCTTTAAAGGATGTTTTAGTAGCTGAACTTGTAGGCATTTTTGAAGCATATTTTTTGTTTAAGAAGATGAACACCATCGAAGATGTCAGGCAAATAAACCGCAAGAAATTCCTCTTCATCTCAGAAGTTTATTATAAATCTACTGAACATCCTGGAATGCACAGAATCTGAGAGCAAGGTTAAGAAATGGCTGAACAACAAAAATTAGGAATTTGACCAACCACCAAGGTTTGCTCCATTTTATAGTATCAGGCAAGATTAAAATTCCAAAGTTGACATGAATGGATTTTAGATTTAAGATTAAATGTAAATTCTAGTTAAGTCAGAGGCTTTGTTCTTTGGACTAACTGTGAAGAAACTGAGGGGAGGTTTGTTTATCATGTTCTAAATAGAGTTTCGTTTACTATTCAAATAAAGTGGTGGTTCTCCTTTAAAAAAAAAATGCCAGCAGATTTGGTATCTGGTGAGAGCCTGCTTCCTGCTTCACAGATAAACTGTTTTCGCACACTGTGTCCTCACATGGTGGAAGGAAGGACAAGGGAGCTCTCTTTGACACTAACTCCAAAGATGAAGATTCTACTCTCATGACTGAATCACTTTCAAAAGGCCCTGCCTACTAACAATATCGTATTGTGGGTTAGGACTTACTAACAACATATGATTTTGGAAGTGAAGTGCAGTTGCTCAGTCGTGTCTGACTCTGCGACCCCATGGACTGTAGCCCACCAGGCTCCTCCATCCATGGGATTTTCCAGGCAAGAGTACTGGAGTGGGTTGCCATTTCCTTCTCCAGAGGATCTTCCCAACCCAGGGATCAAACCCAGGTCTCCCACATTACAGACAGATGCTTTACCGTCTGAGCCACCAGGGAAGTCCTAAGGGAGGGGAACACAAGTTTTCAGTCTTTAACAAGGTCTTACCTGCCTTCTTATGTAAACATTCATGTTCATATAGACATTCTCATATTTTCAGTCCCACTCATACCTGTGCCTGTTGTGCTAAATTCTAGCTCTCCCAGGATACTGCTGTGAAAACTGGTTTGCTCCTTGAAGTTACCCTCTTACCGGCAGTTAGATATGAGAAAGTGAAAAACAGTCCTGCTGGCAATCAGACTGTGATATCCCTCTAGAACATACACAATGTTTCCAAGGGACGTGAACAAGGTTACCTAAACAGCATTTCTATATAAGGCCATGACACAGAACAACCAACCATCTTTTCTTCTAAGTGCTTTCCTACCATTGCTATTCCCGATCTGCTTTTTTCTTTCAGTTTTTGGAAGAAAGATTTCTGAGATATCCAATTGCTGAAATGTCCCCATTTCTCAACAATATCCCATCCAGATATGGCAGTTCACATCCCTCCTCAGAATCATGCAGCAAAAACCCAACCCTATAGGAATTATTTCCTGGTGGGAATGCAAACTGAAACCACCACTATGGAGAACAGTATGGAGATTCCTTAAAAAACTAGGAATAAAACTACCATATGACCCAGCAATCCTATAACTGGGCATATACCCTGAGGAAACCAGAATTGAAACAGACACATGTACCCCAATGTTCACTGCAGCACTGCTAACAATAGCTAGGACATGGAAGCACCCTAGACATACATCAACAGATGAACGGGTAAGGAAGTTTGGTACATATACACAATGGAATATTACTCAACTATGAAAAGGCATGCATTTAAGTCAGTTCTAACGAGGTGTGTGATCCTAGAGCCTATTATACAGAGTGAAATAAGTCAGAAAGAGAAAGACAAATATTGTATATTAACACCTATATAGGGAATCCATAAAGATGGTATGGGCAATCCTCTGTGCAGGACAGCAAAGGAGACACAAACATAAAGAACAGACTTTTGGGCTCAGTGGGAGGAGAGGTTGGGACAATTCGAAAGAAAAGAATTGAAACATACATATTACCATACATAAAATAGATAACCAGTGAGCGTTTGATGTATGACACAGGGCACGGAACTGGTGCTCTGTGAAACTTGGAGGGAAGGGGTGGGGAGGGAGGTGGGAGAGGAATTCAGGAAGGAAGGGTCAAACAGATGCCTCTGGCTGATTCCTACTGACGTACGGCAAAAACCATCACAATATTGTAAAGTAATTATCCACCAATTAAAATTAAAAAAAATATTTCCCAATTCTCCCTTACTGAGATGCTTCCAAGAGTCCTCTGGGGTGTGTTCTCCCTTGCCACAGCAAACCAAACAACTTTTTTTAACTCCAGGTGTGTCCCTGATGATCTCTGTTGCATGAACATTGACAGAAAATCAGCTTTCTGTGGTTTGTTAAGCCCTGTTTATCTATTTTCCAGGTTCTAAAATACTGTTGGCCTCTCTCCATGGGGTGGCCATAAGTTGGATCCTCCTCTTTCACTTGCTGTGAGCCAATATTCTAGTGTTTAAAATTAAAATTAAATTTGTATTTCCATCACTTGCAACAAGTTTCTGAGTGTGTTAATGGCAAAAAATCCAGGAATGAATAAATCTGAGATGGCACCTCTCATGCTACATGAATAAGCCATGACTTTGAATGCTGAGCATATGTGTATCTCCAGACCAAGTCCTCGGATGTGGGGTAGCTCGTCTCGGCCACCAATCCTGACCTCGGACATGGGGTAGCTCCTCTTGGTCACTTCTGTGCCGATGCAGCCTGACACTCTTGGTCACCACCCCTGACCTTGGTAGATGGGTAGCTCCTCTCGGCCATGCTTCTGCATGGTCCATCGCAGGTCAGGGGTGGCAGCTGAGATGAGCTACTGCACGCCTAAGGTCAGGGGAGGCACCGAGAGGAACAACCCCACGTCCAAGGAGCAGCCGCTGTGCGGGTGCAGGAGGGCCAAGAGGAGCTACTCAACATTCAAGGTCAGGAGGGGCAGCCGTGAGGAGATACCCCTCATCCAAGGTAAGGAGCACAGGCTGCGCTTTACTGGAGCAGCCGTGAAAAGATACCCCACATCCAAGGTAAGAGAAACCCAAGTAGGATGGTAGGGGTTGAGAGAGGGCATCAGAGGGCAGACACACTGAAACAATAATCACAGAAAACTAGTCAGTCTAATCTCATGGACCATAGCCTTGTCTAACTCAATGAAACTAAGCCATGCCCTGTGGGGCCACCCAAGATGGGCGGGTCATGGTGGAGAGGTCTGACAGAATGTGGTCCACTGGAGAAGGGAATGGCAAACCACTTCAGTATTCTTGCCTTGAGAACCCCATGAACAGTACGAAAAGGCAGAATGATAGGATACTGAAAGAGGAACTCCCCAGGTTGGTAGGTGCCCAATATGCTACTGGAGATCAGTGGAGAAATAACTCTAGAAACAATAAAGGGATGGTGGATGCGACTGGTGATAGAGGCAAGGTCCAATACCATAAAGAGCAATATTGCACAGGAACCTGGAATGTTAGGTCCATGAATCAAGGCAAATTGGAAGTGGTCAAACAGGAGATGGCAACAGTGAACGTCGACATTCTAGGGATCTGTGAACTAAAATGGACTGGAATGAGTGAATTTAACTCAGAGACCATTATATCTACTACTGTGGGCAGGAATCCTTTAGAAGAAATGGAATAGTCGTCGTGGTCAACAAAAGAGAGCGAACTGCAGTACTTGGATGGAATCTCAAAAACGACAGAATGATCTCTATTCGTTTCCAAGGCAAACCATTCAATATCACAGTAATCCAAGCCTGTGCCCCAACCAGTAATGCTGAAGAAGCTGAAGTTGAACAGTTCTATGAAGACCTACAAGACCTTTTAGAACTAATACCCACAAAAGATGTTTTTTTCATTATAGGGGACTGGAATGCAAAGTTGGAAGTCAAGAAACACCCGGAGTAACAGGCAAATTTGGCCTTGGAGTACGGAATGCAGTAGGGCAAAGGCTAATAGAGTTTTGCCAAGAGAACGCACTGGTCATAGCAAGCACCCTCTTCCAACAACACAAGAGAAGACTCTACACATGGCACATCACAAGATGGTCAACATCGAAATCAGACTGATTATATTCTTTGCAGCCAAAGATGGAGAAGCTCTATACAGTCAGTAAAAACAAGACCGGGAGCTGACTGTGGCTCAGATCATGAACTCCTTATTGCCAAATTCAGACTGAAATTGAAGAAAGTGGGGAAAACCACTAGACCATTCAGGTATGACCTAAATCAAATCCCTTATGATTATACAGTGGAAGTAAGAAATAGATTTAAGGGACTAGATCTGATAGAGTGCCTGATGAACTATGGACAGAGGTTCGTGACATTGTACAGGAGACAGGGATCAAGACCATCCCCATGGAAAAGAAATGCAAAAAAGCAAAATGGCTGTCTGGGGAGGCCTTACAAACAGTTGTGAAAAGAAGAGAAGCGAAAAGCAAAGGGGAAAAGGAAAGATATAGGCATCTGAATGCTCAGTTCCAAAGAATAGCAAGGAGAGATAAGAAAGCCTTCCTCAGAGATCAATGCAAAGAAATAGAGGAAAACAACAGAATGGGAAAGACTAGAGATCTCTTCAAGAAAATTAAGAGATACCAAGGGAACATTTCATGCAAATATGGGCTCAATTAAGGACAGAAATGGTACAGACCTAACAGAAGCAGAAGATATTAAGAAGAGATGGCAAGAATACTAAGAACTCTACAAAAAAGAGCTTCACAACGAAGAATATCACGATGGTGTGATCACTCACCTAGAGCCAGACATCCTGGAATGTTCAGTCAAGTGGGCCTTAGAGAGCATCACTACGAAGAAAGCTAGTAGAGGTGATGGAATTCCAGTTGAGCTATTTCAAATCCTGAAAGATGATGCTGTGAAAGTGCTGCACTCAGTATGCCAGCAAATTTGAAAAACTCAGCAGTGGCCACAGGACTGGGAAAGGTCAGTTTTCATTCCAATCCCAAAGAAAGGCAATGCCAAAGAATGCTCAAACTACTGCACAATTGCAGTCATCTCACACGCTAGTAAAGTAATGCTCAAAATTCTGCAAGCCAGGCTTTAGCAGTACGTGAATCGTGAACTTCCAGTTGTTCAAGCTGGTTTTAGAAAAGGCAGAGGAACCAGAAATCAAATTGCCAACATCTGCTGGATCATCAAAAAAGCAAGAAAGTTCCAGAAAAGCATCTATTTCTGCTTTATTGACTATGCCAAAGCCTTTGACTGTGTGGATCACAATAAACTGTGGAAATTCTTCAAGAGATGGGAATACCAGACCACTTGACCTGCCTCTTGAGAAACCTATATGCAGGTCAGGAAGCAACAGTTAGAACTGGACATGGAACAACAGACTGGGTCCAAGTAGGAAAAGGAGTACATCAAGGCTATATATTGTCACCCTGCTTATTTAACTTATATGCATAATACATCATGAGAAACGCTGGGCTGGAAGAAGCACAAGCTTGGAATCCAGATTGCCGGGAGAAATATCAATAACCTCAGATATCAATAACCTCAGATGCAGATGACACCACCCTTTGGCAGAAAATGAAGAGGAATTTAAAAGCCTCTTGATGAAAGTGAAAGTAGAATGAAAAAGTTGGCTTAAAGCTCAGTTCAGTTCAGTCTCTCAGTCGTGTCTCACTCTTTGTGATCCCATGAATCACAGCACACCGGGCCTCCCTGTCCATCACCAACTCCCGGAGTTCACTCAGACTCACGTCCATCGAGTCAGTGATGCTATGCAGCCATCTCATCCTCTGTCGTCCCCTTCTTCTCCTGCCCCCAATCCCTCCCAGCATCAAAGTCTTTTCCAATGAGTCAACTCTTCTCATGAGGTGGCCAAAGTACTGGAGTTTCAGCATTCTTAGAAAACTAAGATCATGGCATCTGGTCCGATCACTTCATGGCAAATAGATGGGGAAACAGTGTCAGACTTTATTTTAGGGGGCTCCAAAATCATTGCAGATGGTGATTGCAGCCATGAAATTAAAAGATGCTTACTCCTTGGAAGGAAAGTTATGACCAACCTAGATAGCATATTGAAAAGCAGAGACATTACTTTGCCAACAAAGTTCCATCTAGTCAAGGCTATGGTTTTTCCAGTGGTCATGTGTGGATGTGAGAGTTGGACTGTGAAAAAAGCTGAGTGCCGAAGAATTGATGCTTTTGCACTGTGGTGTTGGAGAAGACTCCTGAGAGTCCCTTGGACTGCAAGGAGATCCAACCAGTCCATTCTGAAGGAGATCAGTCCTAGGTGTTCATTGGAAGGACTGATGCTGAGGCTGAAACTCCAATACTTTGGCCACTCATGCAAAGAGTTGACTCATTGGAAAAGATTCTGATGCCAGGAGGGATTGGGGGCAGGAGGAGAAGGGGACGACAAAGGATAGGATGGCTGGATGGCATCACCAACTCAATGGACGTGTGTCTGAGTGAACTCCGGGAGTTAGTGATGGATAGGGAAGCCTGGCATGCTGTGATTCATGGGGTTGCAAAGAGTTGGAAACGACTGAGCAATTGAACTGAACTGAACTGAGACCAAGTCCTTCTACAAAGTATCACATGTGCCTAACTAACTCCATCTGTATGTCAAATCCAACAACTGTTGTTGCAGTTCAGTGGCTCAGTCATGTCCATCTCTTTGTGACCCCACTGACTGCAGCACGCCAGCCTTCCCTGTCCTTAACTATTTTCCGGAATTTGCTCACACTCATGTCCATTGAATTGATGATCATGCCATCCAACCATCTCGTCCTCTGTTGTGCCCTTCTCCTCCTGCCCTCAATTTAGCCCAGCATCAGTTTTCCAATGAGCAGGTTCTTCGCATCATGTGGCCAAAGTATTGGAGCTTCAGCTTCAGCATCAGTCCTTCCAATAAGGGTTGATTTCCTCTAGGATTTAACAATATCAAAACCCAATTCATTCTCTGTTGCCAGCACACTTGCTCCCCTTTCTGCATTCTCTATGCCAGTTAATCTGCCATTTAATCAGCCACACAAGCCAGACACTGGAAACTCATTCTATATTGTTTCCACTTTTTCATCTCCAAACATCCTATCACCATGTTCTGACAAATCTACCTCTTAAATACTTCTTGAATTTGTCCAGTTCCTCTGTCCTTAACACTGCTGCTTTGTTTCAAAGTGTTTATCATCTACCACCTAGAATAATATAGCTTCTAACTGTTTTCTCTACCTCCTGGGAAGCAACCCTTATTTCATACAGTTGTTGCTAGAAGTTACCATTAAAATGCAAATCTGATGTTTATGCTACTGCTTATCAGTGGCTTCCTCCTGGCTACAGGATAATGTCTAAGCTCCTTATCAAGACAAACAAAACCCTCCTGGAGCCTGGTCCCTGTCCATTTCTCCAGTCTAAAAACACATCCAACTTCAAATTTTACACTTTATCCCAGAAATACCAAATGTTGTTTCTCTTCTCCTTTGCATATGTATTTCTTCTGGCCAACAAACATCCCCATCTTTGTAACATGGCTGATTCCTGCTAATCTTCCAATAAACCCTGCTTGCCCTGCACTCCCCAGCTCAGATAACATTTGTCTAACCCAGACAGTTTCTCATGGCTGGGCACTTTCTTTTATTCTACTTTGCATTTCCCAGTGAGTAGCACACACACAGGCACATAATATGCATTCTGTAAATAATTCTCCTCACTTAAAAATAAAATGTTATAACTATATGATATTTTTTGTGAGCCTCACAGTAACCACAAAGGAAAAACCTGTAGTAGATACACAGACA
The DNA here is from genome assembly GCA_006410935.1 of Redunca redunca. Lineage (NCBI taxonomy): Eukaryota > Metazoa > Chordata > Mammalia > Artiodactyla > Bovidae > Redunca > Redunca redunca. The sequence goes on from SJYQ01004938.1 coordinate 177,895, forward strand.
ATCATAATAAAGGAGTCAAAGCCTACTGTCATAGTTATCAAATCACAATAGAAGACAGCAAGAGAGCACTCAAGGAACAAAGGATCTACAGAAAGTCAGAAAACAATTAACAAAATGGAAATAGGAAGTCCCTACCTATCAAGGACTACTTTCAACATAATGGATTAAATTCTCCAATCAAAAGACATGGAATGGGAGTTCCCTGGTGACCTAATGGTTAGCATTCCAGGCTTTCACTGCTATGGTTTGGGTTTGATCCTTCTTCAAGAAACAGATTCTAAGAGCCACAGTCCCACCCCTCCCCCTAAAAAAAGACATGGAAGGGATGAATGGATAAAAGAAACCCAGTGATGTGCTGCACAAAGAGTGTCAGTTTAGCCTTAAGGACACACAAAGACTGAAAGTGAAGAGATGGAAAAAGATATTCTAAACAAACAGCAATCAAAAAAAAAAAAAAAAAGCAGAGACAAATTCTAGAAAAAATAGATTCTATGCTAAAAATAGTCAAAAGAGACAAAACAGTTATTATATAAAGATAAAAGGGTCAATTCATCAGGAAGACACAGCAATATTAAATATTTATGCACCAAATATCAGAGCACCTAAATATATAAAGCAAGCACTAACTGAACTAAAAAAGGAAACAAATAGCGATACAGTAATAGCTGGGGAATTTCTCTTTAAAGAATTCAGCAAAAATTTTTTATTGATGTATAGGTGATTTATAATATTAGTTTCAGGGTACAGAAAAATGATTCAATTATATTGTTGTAGATTATTTTCCATTGTAGGTTATAAGATATTGAAAATGGTTCCCTGTGCATTATAGGTTATAAGATATTGAATATGGTTCCCTGAAAATCCTTATTGCCTGTCTATTTTAAGCATAGTAGTTTATATCTGTTAATCCCATACTCCTAATTTACCACTCCCCCTGTCCCTTTGCCCTTTAGTAACCGTAAGTTTGTTTTCTATGTCTGTGAATCTGTTTCTATTTTGTATGTTGACTCCTTTGTATTATTTTTTAGACTCCACATTTAAGTGATATCATATTTGTCTTGGTCTGATTTCACTGAGTATAACAATCTCAAGGTCCATCCATGTTGCTGCAAATGGCATTGTTTCATTCTTTTTATGGCTGAGTAACATTCCATTGTGTATGTATATATATATATTTGTTGCTATTCAGTTGCTCAGTTGTGTCTGACTGTCTGTGACCCCATGGACTGCAGCATGCCAGGCTTCCCTGTCCTTCACCATCTTCTGTAGCTTGCTCTAACTCATGTCCATTGAGTCAGTGATGCTATCTAACCATCTCATTCTCTGTCGTCCCCTCCTCCTCCTGCCTTCAATCTTTCCCAGCATCAGGGTCTTTTCTAATGAGTTGGCTCTTCTGATCAGATGGCCAAAGTACTGGAGCTTCAGCTTCAGCATCAGTCCTTCCAATGAGTATTCAGAGTTGATTTCCTTTAGGATGGACTGTTTTGATCTCCTTGCAGTCCAAGGGACTCTCAAGAGTCTTCTCCAGAACCACAGTTCAAAAGCATCAATTCTTCGGTGCTCAATCTTCCCTATGGTCCCACTCTCACATCCATACCTGACCACTGGAAAAACCATAGCTTTGACTATTTGGACTTCTGTCAGCAAAGTGAAGTTTCTGTTGTATATCTAGATCTACATATAGATAGATATCACTTCTTAATTCACTCATCATGGACAGACATTTAAGTTGTTTCTATGTTTTGGCTATTGTGAATAGTACTGCTATGAACATAGGGGTGCATGTATAATTTTGAGTTATAGTTTTGTCCAGGCATATCCCCAGGAGTGGGATAGCTGGATCACATGGTCATTCTATTTTTAGTTTTCTGAGGAACATACTGTTTGGAAAGCAGTTTTTAAGTTGGACACATTTCTGTCTCAAGCTGGGGTTTTGTTCATAATGAAGAAGGTTAGATATCTGAAAATCTCAGTCTCAATGATTTTAATTTTAACCTCTAATTTTCAGAGGTCCTTACAGAAATAAAAATTAATTAGCCAAAGAAACAAGAAATGTTAATAGTGATAAGCTTAGAAAATGTGACTGAATTACTTGTTGTTGTTGTTTAGTTGCTAAGTCTTGTCCGACCCTCACAACCCCATGGTCTATAGCCCTCCGGACTCCTCTGTCCATGGGATTTCCCAGGCAAGAATACTGGAGTAGGTTGCCATTTCCTCCTCCACTGAATTACTTAGTTGTACTCAATAATGTTTTGTTTTTTCTTGAAAAATGAGACCTCTCGACCAGTTTAATATTACAGAGCCAGAAAAATTAACAAAAGCTCACTAGTTTCTCCCTCCCACCCCATAAGCCTGGCTGTTTTGTTTTGTGAGTCTCCCTTCTTTTTGTAAGCTAGCAAAGACTAAAAGATGCAAAATTCCTTAAAGTGCAAATTTTGGGAATTATATTTGTAACAAAATTTACAATATTTGAAAAATTTTAAAAATGTAAGTTCATCTTTCATAATCAACGAAAGAAAAAAAGTGGGAAGTGGGTTTTTCCAGGTTAATTGTACCTAAAGAAACATGACAACTAGGCTTGACTATAGACCTTGCTCTGATCTTGTTTTTCAACAAACTGAAAAAAAGCACATGTGTGAGACAGAAATTTGTGTCTTTGATGACATTAAGGAATAACTGTTATTTTTGCTAGGTATGAAAATGAAATGTGTTTACATAAGAAGATGTCCATATTTTATAGAGAATTGTATAGGAGTAAAATACCTGGGATTTCCTCAAAAAGCTTGAAAAAGAAAAAAATAAAAAAGGAGGGAGAGAAGGCAGGACAACCAAAGGAAAAAAGAAAAGATAAGTAGTGTATGGTTTGGTAATTATTGAAAATGGGATGATGAGTATATGAGGGTACATTCGGAAATGGCAATCCACTCCAGTACTGTTGCCTGGAAAATCCCATGGACAGAGGAGCCTGGTCCATGGGGTCACAAAGAGTCAGACACGACAGAGTGACTTCACTTATTCTTATACACATTTGGAAAATCTGTAAAAGTCAAGAAAAACATCCAAAAGACATCAGATTAAAAATGGAAACAATAAATTTAAGTGAGATTACTGTCCAAGTAAACTACCCTTTGAATATGCCAAACCTCATCATTTTTATGAGTAAATCAATGATACACAAGCCATTAAAATTCTCAAAGGGATTTTACATCTGTGAAGCACAGAAAATCATGACCTACATTCCTTTTGATGTTCCTCCTTAAATCATTTTTCTTTTCTTAATGGCTTCAAAGTACCTGAAAATCTTGTAGCTTTAAGGGTAACTGAGCTAAGCTTGTTTTGATGTTACCCTTCCCCTTAAGACTTCACATCAGTTTTTCTATTTCAAAACAGATTTAACATTTTAAAACATATTCAAGGAAGAAATTGAATATGAAAGGAATGCCTGGTAAGTAATCTTTACTATTAAACATACTTTGAACACACAAAATGGACTAAACCTTGTACAAATATTTATACTGTGTGGGTATTTCATGCATCCTTTCCTTTTGTGCTTCATTCCTACAGTAAATATTAGGTGATCATTCCGTCAGCACTGCGCTAGGCAAGCTTTAGGGATTAGCAGTCAATCAGACAGATATTTCTGACCTTCACTAAGCATACAGTCTACTGAGGAAGACCCCAGAGAATTCCTAGCCACTTCTGCTAGGAGGTGGTATTTTACTGTGATTAACGACCATTATAAATAATCATATCTTTTGATTTTTTCACTCCCATTGCCAACAGGAAAAGCAATGCTAGTCAGTTTAGACTAATTGAAGTTTGAAACAGGTAAACTCTGGATATTCCTGATCATCAAAAGTGATGCCATGTAGGGCCCTGTGGGGCTCCTGGGAACAAAGCCTTTCTGTGCCCCTGTCCCCACTTCTTTGATCATAGGAAACAGATTTCATTTAGCCTTCATGACCTTCTTTGGGTTCCAATGGGCAGATTCAAGTAGTTATTAATTAAGAAGGGAGGGGATATAAGACCAGGAGAAACATTCAAGAGCAGCCTTGGGGTAAGGACCTGTTTCCCCAAAACGGATACATACAACGTGTTTGAGTTGTTTTGCACATACTGAAACCCTCTCTAGATGGAAGAAGTTAATGATTATGATGGTATGCTACCTACAAACATGTAGACACCAGATGAATTGGACCTAAAGGTTGACAATGCTGATTCCTACTTACCTCACTAGAACCCATCAGAAGAATGTCCATAAACTGATCACACCCTCTTGGAAAATATAAACCTTCTCACTATCTTCCCCAAGGGAAGGACACATGATTTTGAGGGTGTCTCCCTTTGCCTGGCAAACCAATAAAATGATCCTTTTCTACTTCACCCAAAACTCTGTCCCAAGATTTGATTCAGCCTTGGAGTACAAAGAAGCTGAGCTTTTGGCATCAGAAGCAGCTCCCATAGTCACCATTTAGAATTTGGTACCACTTGGTATAAGACATGAGAAGAGCTACATGAAAATACTCCAAGAAAATTACAGCTCTAACAGATTCATACAGATTTTCATTGTGGCCTGATAAGATTGCTACACACTCGGTGCACTTGGCAGTCCCACGGATCTCTCTTTTGCTTCAACAGTGTTTGGATGGAACAGAGAGAGGCCTCTTGTTCCAGCGTCTGACCACCCTTGGACCTTTTTTTCCAGTGGCAACCTCTGGAATCAGCCATTCAGCTATCCTTGGTCACCAGGACCAGCCAACACCATTTTCTGAGCTTAATTCCTCATTACCAATCAGCCATGAGCTCCCAGATTCACCAGAATTATTCCACCAAGGTGGAAGCCACCGTCAACCATCCGGTCAACCTACATCTGGCCTTCTACACCCAGTCTCTGTCTGGGCTTCTATTGATATTTGACGGCAAGGATGTGGCTCTGGAGGATATGGGCCACTTTTCCCATGAATTGGACAAGAGAAGCACAAGTATCTCTTGAAAAGGCAAAACCAGCACAGCAGCCACACCCTCTTCCAGAATGTGCAAAAGCCATCTCAAGAAGAGTAGGGTAAAACCCCGGACACTATGGAAGCCGCCACTCTCAAGAAGAACCTGAACCACCGTTTCAGATGTGCATGCCCTGGGCTCTGCCCCTGCAGGCTCCCACCTTTGTGACTTCCTGAAGGGCTACTTCCTGGAAAAGCAGGTGAAACTCATCAAGAAGATGGGTGACCACCTGACCAACCTTCACAGTTCTGGCTGGACCCCAGCCTGGGTTGGGCAAGTATTTCCTGGAAACGTTCACCCTCAAGCACAACTGGGCTTCGCAGGTGGGGCTAGTGGTAAAGAACCTGACTGCCAGTGCAGGAGATATGAGACTTGGGTTCAGTCCCTGGGTTGGGAAGGTCCCCTGAAGGAGGGCATGGCAACCCATCCAGTATTCTTGCCTGGAGAATTCCATGGACAGAGGAGCCTGGTGAGCTACAGTCTATGGGGTCACAAAGAGTCGGACACAACTGAAACGACTTAGCACGCAAGCACAGCTAGGAGCCTCCAAGCCCAGAAGCCTTTGAGGAGCCCCTCTGGTGTTAGGACTTGTGCCTGAAGTCCCCCTCTGCAGCCACTAGGCAGCTTTGTAACCACCTGGATCCCTCTCCCAAGCCTTGGACCTAATGGAATGGGTGTATAAATTTAGCCCTTGTCTTAGTCAGTGATGAAAAATGATTCTTCTATAAGAAATTATCCCCAAAACTTATCAACAACACAACAAAGGTGTGTTTCTTGCTCTCGTTACATCTGCTTTGTCTCCTGATAGCTCTCCAGACAGAGGAAGAGAGGGCTAGAGAAGCAAGCACCAGAAATGAACTGCCTCCGTGTAGGACTAACACAGCACGTCTAATGACATTTCAATGACCAAAGCAAGTTATACGGCTCTCCCCAACTTCAGTGGTATGAGGGGTGAAATACATGCCTTAGTGTAGAGAGCGCCAGAAACTGGGAGATTGTTGACATTAGTAATGCCCACCATAGACCTAAACAATCATTGAGTTTTCTTCCCAGGGATATCAAATATACTTTCTTACTGGGGAAATGCTTTTTTCATGCTTTATTAATCTCAATTTCCCTCGACATGGCTTAGCCTCCTCACAGGAGAGTCATCACATTCCAGTGCTGTTTAATTACCTATCTCCTCTAATGTAAAGACTAGCAAGGTAATGACATGTCCATCTTGCTCATACTGTATCCCCAGTACCTAGCACAGTGCTGGATATAAGGTAGATAAAGAGTGAATAATTTTATTGAGGCTTTATGCAAGACACTGTGCTAAGCAGGGAAATGGAACAGACTGGAATATAACAAAAGCCTGTGGAGAGATGATATGATAAACAGGGGTGAAGTCAAATTTTGTCAGGACAGAAGCTTTTGCAAATTGGGGGGACTAATTTAAGAAAAAGAACAAAATTATAAATGCAAAATTAACTACCTTATCCTAGAAGAGGTTCATGCAGTGGCAGGGATTTGAAGCTTAAAGCTTCATCATTTCCACAATAAATACATCTTTGATGGTAAGAGGACTAATGCACCAAATATTATAAAATCTCAGAAGAGTGCTCAGAGATCTCTGCTAGGAAAAATCAAAGATTTCATAGAAAAGAGATAAAGTGTGAGCTTGATGTTATAGACAGAAACAAAGGAAAGGAATTACAGGTGGAAGAAACATACTGAAACACACAAAAGAGAAAGAGTCAGACCTGTCTAGTTCCGTCGCTCAGTCATGTCCTATTCTTTGTGACCCCATGGACTGCAGTACACGAGGCTCCCCTGTCCAGCACCAACTCCCAGAGCTTGCTCAAACTTGCTCAAACTCATCATCCAATCCGTGATGCCATCCAACCATCTAATCCTCTATGGTCCCCTTCTCCTCCTGCCTTTGATCTTTCCCAGCATCTGGGTCTTTTCAAATAAATCAGTTCTTTGCATCAGGTGGCCAAAGTATTGGAGCTTCAGCATCAGTGTCTGTCTATGAAATAGTGAAAAGTACTGTACTGTTTAACTAATGAGAGGTTGGGTGGGGAAATCCTTAAAGGCTAGTGGTTCTCAGAGTGTGATCCTGCACCACCAGCAGCAGCATCACCTGAGAACTTGTTAGAAACTCTTGATTGATGCTTTTGAACTGTGGTGTTGGAGAAGACTCTTGAGAGTCCCTTGGACTGCAAGGAGATCAAAAGAGTCAATCCTAAAGGAAAACAACCCTGAAAATTCATTAGAAGGACTGATGCTGAAGTTGAAGCTCCAATACTTCGGCCACCGGATGCAAAGAGCCAACTCATTAGAAAAGACCATGATGCTGGGAAAGATTGAAGGGAGGAGGAGGAGAGGACAACAGAGGATGAGATGGTTGGATGGCATCACTGACTCAATGGACATGAGTCTGAGCAAGCTCTGGGAGATGGTGAAGGACAGGTAAGCCTGGCGTCCATGGGGTCACAAAGAGTCAGACACAACTGAGCAACTGAACAGCAGGCTCCATCTCAGACTTAACCCAGTTAGACACTCCTGAGCTAGAACACAGGCCTCTATACTTTAACAATCACCTCCTAGAGATGCTGATGCAGTTAAAATTAGAATGCCTTAGGAAGTTACTTGAACATCAGATGAAGTTATTCTCAGAAATTTTATTTCAGGCTGTTATACAAAATGGAGAGAAATAAGAAAAAAGAAATATGACAGAGAAAAAGTTTTCCTCATCTCACATCACATCTCACAAAATAAATTACAGATCAATTAAAAAGTTAAAGTAAAAAATGCAACCAGATCTTGTGTAGGAGAAAAGGTTATTTCAGTGTAAGGCAACAACAGAACTTGGAAAAGATTAATAGACTTGATTTCACAATTTTAAATGTCTGTGCCATTAAAGAAAAATTAAAAAGTAAAAACAAACCAGGAAGAAACACACGTAACATATATCTCAGAAAAAACATTTAAAACCTTAAATTTTTTTTAAAGACAAACAGAAAAATGGGCAAAGGACATAACTGATCATTCACAAAAGAAATACAAATGGCCAAGAATCATATGAGAAAAATATTCAAGCTTACAAAAACTAAAGTGCTCAGGTTTTTGGCAAATTATGCTCAGAGCATGAGACTCCTTGCCAGTAATTTATTTAACAGGGGCTCACTGTAGGAATTGTCATTATTCACAAGGCAATAGAAAACAGGTTCATCTCTCTTATGTCAATAAAGAAACATACTCCAAATCAAAGATAGATTCATTACACTACTGTCCCAGGCAGAGAAGAGGTGAAAGAAATAAAGTCCAAATTTAATTGTGGTGTACCTTTTCTATGAGCTTGTTCTCAGAAGAGTCGGCTTAGCCAACAGTGAGCTGATGTCCAGCTGCTGCCAGCGCGAAAGTCTCTCGAGGCCAGAGCACGACGCTGGTGGAACCAAGGCGCTGGCGGGCAAAACTACCTCCTCTTTCCCAGGACCGCCGCCTGGTTTTCAGCACTGCAGGCAAAGAGGAGCCTTAAAGGTGGTTCCATACCACCCCCTTGTGGCCTCCACCGTATCTGGTCAAGAAACAACCCTCCGGGAGAGGGGGGAATGAAACACTGTTCTTTACAAATTCCAGAAACCTATGTCAATTCCCTATTCCGTGCCATAACTAACTATACTAGGATTAAAAGGTGCCTCTAAACCTCTTCGTACTTTATTCAGGCCATGTCAGCATTCGTAAATATTCATTTGGGCTGAGCACACACATAAACGTTATGAGATTGTAAAAACTGAGCCTCACATACTAGCGTCTCTTTCAAATATGATTTTTATCTCCTGGGAGTTAGCTGATGGGGTCAGAGTAAGGTCTATGATTATTATTATCTGGTGATTGGTTAGTATGTGATAACCACACACACGATGAAAAAAAAAAAAANGAACAAGTCAGGGACGGGAGCGGGAGAGTTTCAAGCACATCTCAGGGTCAGGAAGTCAGGAAGATGGAAGGCTTGGGGGTGGGTGTGAGAGCTCCGAACAGAAGAATTAAGCCTGACTGATGGATGCTGATGGGCCACTGTCCCTCTGAAGGAGAGTGTGCATGGGAAATATGGCAGGCGTAGGCTATAGACGAGGCTTTGCAGCAGCTTCAGGCTCCAAGGGATGTCTCAATGAGCAGCCAGCCCCCTGCAGCCGTCAGAACCGATGGCTGGCAGCTTATGAGCGTAGGTTTAGAAATGCACAGATGCATTCTGAATAGTTGATGGACCCCAGAGGAGATGGGGAAGACTTAGGGAGCACCTTAGAGCGCCATCACAGAACAGATCCCTGCGGACTTGGGACCTACAGCAAGATGTCGGGCCCGACCGCTTCCGTTAGAAAATGGAGGGGAAGAGCCGTGTTTGTAGTAAGTTATACGGCTTCCCAGGTGGCTCAAATGGTAAAGAATGTGTTCACAATCCGGGAGATCTGGGTTTGATCCCTGGGTTGGGAAGATCCCCTGGAGAAGGGACTGGCAACCCACTCCAGTGTTCTTGCCTGGAGAATTCCATGAACAGAGGAACCTGGCGGGCTACAGTCCATGGGGTCACAGAGTCAGACACGACTGAGTGACTAACCCTGAAATGTCACAGTCAAGAAGTTAGCAAAGGAATGAGACACAAAACCCGAGACGCCTGGACGTGAGTATGGAAGACAGAAGACAGTCAAATAGGGAAGATTACCAGGGAAAGTCAGCAAGGAGAAGTACTGGCTCTTCTGAAGGAGACTGATAGACTGTCTGGAATGGAAACCAAGAAGATCAGGTAGGAAGGAGAGAAGGCCCGAACCGCACTGAGATGAAGAGGAAGCGTGTGGCAGGCGGCAGGGGCGAGTCTGTGATGCCTGTCCTACGACAAAACATTTGAAAATGAGACAAAATGGTCAGTTTCCAGGGGAAACGTTTCACTGAAGCCTGAAACTTGAATAGGCCGATTTCACATTAGAAGTGTTGAACCAGTGATGCAATCCCTCTCCACCGAAAGCTTTCGAAAACCATGCCGTGACCGAGGGAGAATCCCCTCCAATGAAAACGTAATTTTATACCAAAAACTGAGCAGTGTAACAGTTTATGGCACACAAACATAAACAGTCCAAAGGCTGGAAAAACTGGATGACCCAGAACACAGTTCTCGGTTTCTTTGTCAGCCTAGAAGGCAATTTCCTTACCTCGAGGAAGGCGGCTTCCAAAATCCTATAGCAAATCATCCTAAACGTGAACGCTTGGAAGATCACCTTGAAGATCAAGAGTAAGGCAGGAATGTCAGCTTCCTTATTTTCTTGCTTACTAATCCCTGGAAAGAAATGGTCGTTCATCACAATCAGATAACTGTCTATAAAGAAGACCAAGGAAAACTGCTATTTTAAGTTGTGGGTGTGACTGGTGATGGAAGTAAAGTCCGATGCTATAAAGAGCAATATTGCATAGGAACCTGGAATGTTAGCTCCATGAATCAAGGTAAATTGGAAGTGGTCAAACAGGAGATGACAAGAGTGAACATTGACATTTTAGGAATCAGCGAACTAAAATGGTCTGGGATGGGTGCATTTAATTTAGATGACCGTTATATCTACTACTGTGGGCAAGAATCCCTTAGAAGAAATGGGGTAGCCCTCATGGTCAACAAAAGAGTCCAAAACGCAGTACCTGAGTGCAGCCCCCAAAATGACAGAATGATCTCTGTTCATTTCCAAAGCAAACTATTTAATGTCACAGTAATCCAAGTCTATGCCCCAACCGCCAATGCTGAAGAAGCTGAAGTTGAACCGTTCTATGAAGACGTAGAAGACCTTCTAGAACTAACGCCAAGAAAAGATGTCCTTTCCATCCTAGGAAGTCAAGAGACGCCTGGAATAACAAGCAAGTTTGCCCTTGGAGTACAGAATGAAGCAGGGCAAAGGCTAACAGAGTTTTGCCAAGAGAACGCACTGGTCATAGCAAACACCCCTTTCCAACAACACGAGAGGCAACTCTGCACATGGATCACCAGATGGTCAACACTGAAATCAGACTGATTTTCTTCTTTGCAACCGAAGACGGAGAAGCTCTACACAATCAGCAAAAATAAGACTGGAAGCGGACTGCGGCTCATCTCAGATTGTGAGCTCCTTATGCAAAATTCAGACTAAAATTGAAGAAAGTAGGGAAAACCACTAGGCCATTCAGGTGTGACCTAACCCTAATCCCTTATGATTATAGAGTGGAAGAGACAAGCAGATTCAATTATCAGATTAGATCTAATAGAGTGCCTGAAGAGCTATGGACAGAGGTCTGTGACATTATACAGCAGGCAGTGATCAAAGCCATCCCCAATAAAAAGAAATGCAAAAAGGCAAAATGGTTGTCTGAGGAGGCCTTACAGATGGCTGAGAAAAGAAGAGAAGTGAAAGGCAAAGGAACTCTGAATGTGGAGTTCCAAAGTATAGCAAGGAGAGATAAGAAAGCCTTCCTCAGTAATTATTGCAAAGAAATAGAGGAAAACAGCACAATGAGAAAGACTAGAGAGCTCTTCAAGAAAATGCCAAGAGATGCCAAGGAAACACCACATGCAAAGGACAGAAACGGTGTGGACCTGACAGAAGCAGGAGAGATTAAGAAGAGGTGGCGAGAATGCAAAGAAGTCCTGTACAGGAAGGATCTTCACGACCCAGATAACCACGATGGTGTGATCACTCACCTAGAGCCAGACATCCTGCAATGTGAAGTCAAGTGGGCCTTAGGAAGCATCACTACAAACAAAGCTAGGGGAGGTGATGGAATTCCAGTTGAGCAATTTCAAATCCTAAAAGATGATGCTGTGAAAATGCTGCACTCAATATGCCAGCAAATTTGGAAAACTCAGCAATGGTCACAGGACTGGAAAAGGTCAGTTTTCTTTCCAGTCCTAAAGAAAGGCAATGCCAAAGAATGCTCAGACTACCACATAACTGCACTCATCTCACACACTAGCAAAGTGATGCTTAAAATTCTCCAAGCCAGGCTTCAGCAGCACGTGAATCGTGAACTTCCAGGTATTCAAGCTGGATTTAGGGGTAAAAGTCAGAGGAACCAGAAGTCAAACTGACAACATCCGTTGGATCATAGAAAAAGCAGGAGAGTGCCAGAAAGACATCTACTTCTGCTTCACTGAGTACACTAAAGCCTTTGACTGTGTGGATCACACAGACTGGAAAATACTTCAAGAAATGGGAATACCAGACCACCTGACCTGCCTCCTGAGGTCAAGAAGCAACAGTTAGAACTGGACATGGAACAACAGACTGGTTCCAAATTGGGAAAGGAATATATACAATACAATATACAGTCAAGGCTGTATATTGTCACCCTGCATATTTAACTTCTATGCAGAGGACATCATGGGAAATGCCGGGCTGGATGAAGCACAAGCTGGAATCAGGATTGCAAGAAGAAATACCAATAGCCTCAGACACGCAGAGGACACCACCCTTATGGCAGAAAGCGAAGAGGAGCTAAAGAGCCTCTTGATGAAGGTGAAAGAGGAGAGTGAAAAAGCTGGCTCAAAACTCAACATTCAGGAAGCTAAGATCATGGCATCTGATCCCACCACTTCATGGCAAATAGATGGGGAAACAAAGGAAACAGTAACAGACTTTAATTTTGGGGGCTCCAAAATCACTGAATATGGTGACTGTAGCCATGAAATATAAAGACACTTGCCTCTTGGAAGAAAAGCTATGACAAACCTAGACAGCATGTTAGAAAGTAGAGCCATTACTTTGCCGACAAAGGTCCATATAGTCAAAGCTATGGTTTTTTCAGTAGTCATGTATGGATACGCTATTTGGGCCATAAAGAAGACTGAACACTGAAGAACTGATGTTTTGAAATGTGGTGTTGGAGGAGACTCTTGAGAGTCCCTTGGACTGAAAGACCAAACTAGTCAATCCTAAAGGGAATCAATCCTTAATATTCATTAGATGAACTGATGCTGAAGATGAAGCTCCAATACTTTGGCCACCTAATGTGAAGAACTGACTCATTGGAAAAGACCCCGATGCTGGGAAAGATTGAGGGCAGGAGGAGAATGGGACGACAGAAGATGAGACGGTTGGATGGCATCACTGATTCAACAGACGAGAGTCTGAGCAAGCTCTGGGAGTTGGCGAAGGACAGGGGAGCCTGGCGTGCTGCAGTCCACGGGGTCGCAAAGAGTTGGACACAGCTGAGTGATGAGCAACGGCAAGTTTTCGAATTTAGGGTTAGGATGTGTGTCAGTGAGCACAGGAGAGAAAAACTGAAAGTTATTAACGGGAGGCAAGGTTCCCAGATGTCATTTAGAACAGAAATGTAAGAAACACAATAAGAATAAGTCTAACAAAAGACACACAAGGTAGAGGGAGAATAAAACCCTTTGTTGAGAAGTGTTGCAGACGATCAGCATCCCTGGAAAGGTCGCCCCTGCTCAATGAGAGGAAGATGCAGCATCTTTAAAATGTTCATGATCCCTAAATTAATCTGTGAATTCAGGGCAACTCACCCACATTCCAATATGGATTCCCAGGTAAACTGACATTAATTCTAAAATTCCCATGGAAGGAAATAGGGCCTGGCTATCAGAAGACTGAGGTGGGGGGAGTCTTTCCTACCAGCCACCCTTCCATGTAGAGCTACGTCCTCTAAGCCGGGGGACTGGGTATTCCCCGATGGACACAGAGGTGTGGAGCCCCCCACACAGGAAGACATGACTGGGGGACAGGTGTGGTAGCAGAAGGAACGGGGGCGGGGTGGGCTGTGTGAGCTGAAACAGGAAGCCGCAACAGGTGATCTGTGAGCTTCAGTTTATGTGGGGTTTACTAAGGCCTGGGAGCCCACGTGGCTCAGTGCTAAAGAATCAGGCGGACATTGCGGGAGACATGGGTTGGATCCCTGGGTCGGGAAGACCCCCTGGAGTAGGAAATGGCAGTATTCTGCCTGGGAAATCCCAGGGGTGGAGGAGCCTTGCGGCCTACAGTGCATGGTTTGAGTCGGACGCGACTGAACATGCACACACCTCGCCCCGAAGGACTAGAGCTTGAGAAGCAGTCTCGCGGCCGCTCTGAGGAGCTGGTCCCAAGAGCTGGGGGCTGGCGATCAGCGTAGCCGTGATTTTGTCAAAGGGTCCCTGCAGCCAAGCCCCTGTCTTGGTAGAATGTTGCTGAAGGTCATGAGGAACAGGTATCTGAGTTAATGATTTTAGTGCTTCTCTAAGTATGAGGAGACGCAAGACTCTGGGTTCATAAATTTTCTCCTGAAAATGTCTAACTGAGGGCCTGTTCTGCCTGTTTCCCCAGAGCACAGAGTGTCTCGTTCCTGGTCTCTGCATTGAATTCCTTCCAGGGTGTGTTGTAGGTGGGACTGGGTGGTGGGCAACATTCTTCGCAGCTGAGACAGCTGCACACCCACTGGCAGCAAAACAAAATACCAGCGCTGCCCGCCCCGCTGCCCCCCCCCACCCCGCGGCGGCTTGCATTCAGCCCTGCATCGCGTCCGACTCTCTGCGGCCCCATGGGCCTCAGCGCACCAGGCTCCCCTGTCCCTCACCGTCTCCCAGAGTTTGCTCAAAGTCATGTCCACTGGGTCAGTGATGCCAACCAACCCTCTCATCCTCTGTCGCCCCCTTCTCCTTCTGCCCTCAATCTTTCCCAGTATCCGGGACTTTTCCGGTGAGTTGGCTCTTCTCCTCAGGTGGCCAGAGTCCTGGAGCCTCAGCATCAGTCCTTCCAATGAGTATTCAGGACTGGTTTCCTTCAGGATTGACGGGTTTCAGTCCTAGTCACTGAAAGCGCTACAGCTAATAAAGAAGACATTAGAACTTTTAAGAAAAAAGTATAGGGGAAACATCAGGAAGCTCAGGTATCAAGGAACATGTCTTAAACAGGGACAAACCCCACAAACCATAAGACAAAAGATCAATACATTCAACAAGAATGAGGTTTAAAAAAATAAACTCCTCTGCATTTAAAGATACCCCAAGTGAAAACCCAAGGCACCTCTTGGGAGGAGGTATTTGTAACACACACATCAGTGATGAAGAATTAGTGTTCAGTGTATACAGTAGGCCCTCTGCCTCTGGATTCAACCTGCCTCAGACGGAAAATACTCAGGAAAGAACATTCCAGGAAGTTCTCGAAAGCAAAGTCAGCATCTGCTGCGTGTCAGCAACTATTCGTGTGCTGTTCACATCGTACTCTTTAGAGCCGGTCACACACACGTACGTGGTGTTGTTGTTGCTGTGGTTCACTCACTAAGTCATGTCTGACACTTTGCAACCCCGTGGACTGTAGCCTGCCGGGCTCCTGTGTCCATGGGATTTCCCAGGCAAGAATGCTGGAGTGGGTTGCCATTTCCTTCTCCAGGGGGTCTGCTCTACCATGGGTTCGAAGCTGTGTCCTGCACGTCTCCTGCACTGAGCCACCAGGAAGCCCTTCTCATTGTATTCGGTGTTACAGATAGTGTGAGCATCTGAAGAACACGGAGGCACGTGGGTAGGGTATGTGTAGACGTATCACTGTTTTATATAAGGGACTTAACCATCCCCGGATTTTGATATCTGTGGGGTCTCAGAACCAATCCCCCTCAGACACCGAGGACCACTCTGCAAGAACTTGAGGACACTGTCAGGAAGGCAAGCAATTGCACAGAAAAGTGGGCCAAACTGGGAATAGTCAACCACAGAAGAGAGACGCTGAGTGATCGCAGCAAGTGGGAAATCGAACACAGATGAGCACGGATGTCAGCTCAGACCAACGAGACGAGCAGGACACAGGTGCCGGGGAGGGGAGGGGACGAACGAGGCCCGTCCGTGCAGAGGGAGAGCTGGACTTCGAGGCTCCTCTGTCGGGATACCTGACGGGGGCAAAGGTCAGCACCGGCTGCAGCCGAGCTGGGATGAGAAATGAGTGCACGCGGGACTCTGTCTCCGCGTCACACCTGCTGATGACTTAGGCTGACAGAAATATGTGCGCAATCTGCCACGGGCATGGAAAGCAATCCCAAGCCAAACGGAGGACTATAGCCCGGAAGGCAGCCTCTCGGATGACGCTGACGGACCGCTGCCCCGCAGCGTGTTTTTCAGCCCCGTTTTATGTCTTCTCAGAGCAGAGAACATCAAACAAGTCAGGGGTACATTCCTTCAAGGTTTCGAGGAAAAACAGACCAGCATGTACACAGTGAGTCAGGATGGCCTTGGCGCCTGGGAAGGCGGTCTTATCATCAAAGGAGCGCCAGCGTTGGCATCCCAGGAAAGGAAGTGTTTGTCTTTATCTGTGATATGGACATTCTTTACCTCTGGTCAATACGCCCTTTTCTTGAATGATGAAAGCAGATGCAGGATGCCTGTGGGGTAGGCCACAAACAGGCCATTTTGACTGAGCATAAAGTTTAGACTGAATCGTGCATACGCCGGAATCATTTCCCCCAACCCTGAATGTGCCAGAATTACTTTCATTATTTCTCTCCTTTGATTGTTTCTGTAGAAAGCATCAGTAACCCAAATATTTGTCCCTGGATGGCAGGATGCTCGCTGTCCACCCTGGGTCCATCCTGCCCCTTGCATTAGGCCTCCTTTGTTCATTTCCATGTATGTAGAAATTTGCTTAGTTATCCACAGAGGGTGGACACTAATCAGACTCAGTAAACAAGCGAACAATCTTGCTGATGGGGAAACATTTCACAGGCGATGCCTTTTATCAGCCACACTGAACGGTCATATAAACATTTGGCAGTAGACTTGTGTCATGATCGGACTGACAGGAAAAGGCTGATAAATACATGTTATGAAAATAATAATTATCTGTGAAAGCAGACTGGGAAAAAGTTGCTTGCGCCTGCAAACAGCCAGCGAAGCAGATCATTTAAGGGGTCAGCTTTTCTTGGGAAATTCCTTCTAGGCGAGTCTCAGCTGCTCCGGAGGTAAATGAAACAAGAAGCCCTCGCCGTAGCACAGACACCCCCGTCCTGCCAGCGGAGCATCCAAGGCAGCCCTGTTATCTCCCTGCCCCGGGCCAGGGAGTGGAAGGAGGTCTGCTTTGCTTCAGCCTCCTGCAGCCTCCTCAGCTATTTGGCCAGTGGTGCCTGATGGGCTTCTGATCATCTGTTTACACGCATTCCTGTGCTAGGAATTCGTTTTTCTAAGAGACTTTGCCACCAGTGTCTTGGAACCCTGCTGACACAGATCTCTTGACTCTCTAATGGGGAGAGAAAGGAGGATCGTTTATTTCCTTGTGTATTGACAATGGGGAAACTTAATAAGCCAGCAACCATAAATCTGTTTGCCAGCCGTTGAGATGTTTATGTGCCCATCCTTGGCAAGGTGGATCATTTCCAACACCACACATGAAACAGAAACCTGGGAAATGAGCGTGATTCCTCCCCGAGAGCCCTCAATGATAGCCTCATTAATTGGGAGTTTTGTTAACACGGTGTTAAACCATGGGTCATTTCCTCCGCAATCTTTCCAGAAGCCATCTGTAATGGTGTTTGACAGGAGGAGTTGCTGGCTTCATTTACTTGTGTTTTTCTCTTGACAACATTTGTTAATTAAGAAAGGGTCAGAGTGGGGCTGGGGGTGTCCTAGGGAAGTTTTGCTTGGTCTCTTTAGAACAGAGGGAAATAAAGAGGAGGACACGTTCATATGCTGAAGAATTTGAACCTGAAAGGTCAGGCCGGAGGGAGGTTTGTCTAGCTGAGTGGTTATCTTGGGAACATCTGAAACGCCAGTGGCGGCTGCTATGAAGGGCCTACATCAGTCTTGCGCTGACCAGGGCATTCGACGACAGGTCCAACGGTCAGCTACTTTGCTCGCCCTAGAGGTACTTTGTGACAACTTTACCAAAGAATTTTCTTTCCATCCTGAACACTGGGGCAAAAGTATAGCCAGAACAATAACTTTTTCCTTTGCTAGGGAGACAGACATTTGCATGGCATTTCAGTGGAACTAGCAGGGTGGGTCTTGCTGGCCTGGCCCGGATTCCTGGGCCAGCCTTCCCCCTGCAGTCTTAGGCTCCTGTCCTGGTGCCCGTTTCAAGGTGAGCTCGAGGTCAACAGTCCTCTCTGAAGACCAGCCTGTGGCAGAGGCCTTTGTAACGTGGGAAATGCGAACTCAGGGGTCAGTTCCCTTCAGTCTCACTGTGCGTGAGCTAGTGAAGAGTGCCGGCAAGGGTCCCTCCATCCAGGTTGGAGAGAAAGTCCTTTAAATGAGGTCTTTTTCAGTCTACACAATCTCCTGGGTGCAGGGCATACGGTGTCTGACCTTCATCCAAAGTTAATTTGCTGCGATCAGCCTCAGAAAGCAGCTTAGAACATCCTTTTAATAATT
Organism: Redunca redunca; assembly: GCA_006410935.1. Taxonomy (NCBI): domain Eukaryota; kingdom Metazoa; phylum Chordata; class Mammalia; order Artiodactyla; family Bovidae; genus Redunca; species Redunca redunca. The sequence continues at coordinate 196,238 of SJYQ01004938.1, forward strand.
TACTTAAACTTTACGATAATGTGATACAGTAACAAGGAGTCAGTTAGGAAGTGAGTTTTAAGCAGAAAATACCAAACCTCAAAGACAATAGCACCAGAACTTAATACCCACAAAGGTATACTGTTGGAACAGATTTTGTCTCTCTAAGATCATCCTTATTTCCACCAAGTATAGGCAGATTGAGACTTTGCAAAAATAAGTCTGGTTTCAAGAAACCTGGCCTGATTGTTTACCTAAGGTTAGTTGAGCACACAGGCTCTTTCTTTCTTATTGAGGCATAGTCGATTTGCAATATTACATTAGTTTGGGGTATGTAACATAGTGATTCATCATTTTTATAGATTACACTCCATTCACAGTGATCACGAAGCAGTGGCTGTATTTCCCTGGGCTGTGCAGTGTATCCTTGTTGGTTTTCTGCTTTTCACTTTTTTTTCACTGCACTGTTCAGCAAGTGGGCCCTCAGCTCCCTGACCAGGGCCAAGCCGGGGCGCCCCGAAACTGCAGCAGGAGCCTCGCCTACCGGGCTGCCGCGGAGACCCTGATGATTCACTGCGCCCTCGGCAGGCTGCGCCTCTGGACCCCGCGCTTCCATCTCGCCTCTTCCCCTTTCTTCTGCCCACTGATAACCACGAATTTGTTCTTTATATCGGTGAATCTGTTTCTGTTTTGCTTTTAGGTCCCACATAAAAATGATACCATAGACTGTTCGTCTTTCTTTGTCTGACTTATTTCATTAACCATGATATTCTCTAAGTTACTCCGCATTGCTGAAAAATGGCAGAAGTTCATTCTTATGGCTGAGTGACATCCCACGGGGGCCCCCCTGGTGGCTCAGCAGTGAAGAATCCATCTGCTGATACAGGAGAGGTGGATTCAATTCCCGGGTCAGGAGGAGCCCGCTGGAGAGGGAAGGGTAGCCCACTGCAGTGCTCTTGCTTGGGAAACCCCATGGAACAAGAGGCCTGGCAGGCTGCCGTCCACAGGGTCACAAGAGAGCTGGACACGACTTAGGGCCTGCACAGCGATGAGACATTCCACCGTGTATGTTACACAGAGAGAACGCACATACACACCACATCTTCTTCAGACACTCACCCATTGGTGAACACTTGGGTAGCCTTCACATCGTAAACAATGCTGTTACGAACGCTGGGGTGCATGTGTCTCTTCAAATTCGTGCTTTTGCATTCTTTGGATATGTACCCAGAAGTGGAATTGCCAAATCATATGGAAGTCCTATTTTTCGTTTTTTTAGGAGCCTCCATACTGTTCTCCAGAGAAGGCAACGGCACCCCACTCCGGTACTCTTGCCTGGAGAATCCCATGGACGGAGGAGCCTGGTAGGGTGCAGTCCATGGGGTCGCTGAGAGTTGGACACGACTCAGTGACTTCACTTTCACTTTTCACTTTCATGCATTGGAGAAGGAAAGGGCACCCCACTCCAGTGTTCTTGCCTGGAGAATCCCAGGGGCGGCGGAGCCTGGTGGGCTGCCGTCTGTGGGGTCGCACAGAGTCGGACACGACTGAAGCGACTTAGCAGCAGCAGCAGCATACTGTTCTCCATAGTGACTGTACCAACTGACATTTCCACCAACCAGGCCTCTCTTTTTGCCGTGTCCTTGCCAACCACTGTCGCTGGGGGTCTTTTGGATGATGGCCTCGGCGACGGGAGCGAGGCGACATCTCACCAGGGGTCTGACTCACGCTTCTCTGGTGACTGGTGATGTGGGCACCTTTTCACGTGCTGCTTGCCGACAGTGCTTTTTCTTTGGGGTTAAAGTGAAAGGCGCTCAGTCACGTCCGACTCTGCGACCCCATGGACTATACAGTCCATAGAATTCTCCAGGCCAGAGTACTGGAGTGGGGAGCTGTTCCCTTCTCCAGGGGATTTCCCAACCCAGGGGTCAAACCCAGCTCTCCCAAATTGCAGGAGGATTCTTTAGCAGCTGAGCCACGAGGGAAGCCCTCTTTGGGGTTATGGGCACTTTCAAATTTGGCTGTGTTGAAACTAACTCACAAAGAATCCCAAATTGGACTTTTCAAAGGCCTCCTGTGGCCAGGAAAGCGATGCTATCAGACTGCCAGAAGCACCTATAGGTCTGGGTGGGTTCCTGTCTTCTTGAGGTCCAGAGTATTTTGAGGTTGCTGTGCCTGCCAGGAAGTGGCGGCCATCCGTATTCACCTGGAAAGGCTGCTGGACACTCGAGCGTTTCCTGATGCTGAAGGGGTCAGGTAGAGAGAAGAGATAAATGCTTCAATTCTGTTTACAAAGGTGGTAATTTACAAAATTGCTTCCAGTCATAATAAGCTTAAGGGGAGAGGCTCTTCTACATCTGGAAAACAAAGATTAAAAGCCAAGCACATGCCAAACAAAAAGTCATAAAAATTGTAACCATACTCATCAGGCCGCTCAGGGCCATGTAATTAGTTTTCGTCCTGTTTGAGTCCAGGTTCTCCGTTAGCTTTGTTGACCTTGCCTGACGATTGAGGGTGATAGGAATAGAGATAATTTCAAGAAGTTTGTGAGGGTTTTTTTGTTGTTCTTAAGACTCGTATGATTTGCCCAGTGAAGTGGGTGCCTTGGTTACTGGAGACTGTGGAAGGGAAAGGCCAAGCGGAGCGCATTCTTAGACGGTTTCTTTGTCATCGTGAGGCCATAAGCCTTGCATCAAGGGAAGGCTTTACTCCATCAAATAAAAAACAGGGTTTGTCAGGGAGACGGGAGGAAGCAGGCGGCAGTCTTGGGTTTCCCGCAGCCCTGATGGTTCAGTTAATTTACAGCCACTGTTTACCCGTCTTAATTTCTCTGATTTAGGAGCAGGCTATTGCCATTGTACAAGGTCATCAGGATGGGAAACATCTGACGGTGAGGGATGAATTTTGTGGACGCAGAGTGGACTTTGTCCACACGTGCCATAAACTTTTCAGACCCTGTTTTTTTACCCTGATTCTTGGGTTCAGCCCCTTCAGTGGGAGCCTCAGTTTTTATGTCAGATAACATTTTATGTCAAGACACAGAAGGCTTCCAGGAATTTCATGTAATTTTTGGAACACATAATGTATAATATATTTATACAGACATAACATAAAGAAGGCTTAATGTTGTTTTTTGTTTGATAATATTTCCCATGTCATTTAACATCCTAAATAAGCCTAATTAGTTTAATATCTTTATTTTTATTTATCTTTAATTAAAGGATATTTGCTTTACAATATTGTGCCGCTTCCTGCCACACAAAAATCTCTCTTTAAAATTCTTCAGGACAACATCACATTCTTTGCCCTTAATTTATTTCCATCTTTCATACCTTATTTTACTGAAAACATGCATCTTATCATTTTCCTTCCCAGTTTCCTCCCTGTGTGCTGACATGTTTCCCTTTTTAAAGTAGCTTTCTAAAATTTTATTTATTTTTAACTGGGGGACGATTGCTTTACAACACTGTGCTGGTCTCTGCCACTCATCGACATGAACTGGCCACGGGTACACGTGCGTCCCCTCCCTCCCGCCTCCCCCATCCCACCCCTCCAGGTTGTCCCGGAGCACGGGGCCTGAGCGTGGCACAGCGGGTCCCCGCCGTCTGTCTCACACACGGTGGTGTTCACGTCTCCAGGCTGCTCCGTCCGCGCGTCCCGCCCTCGCGTCCTCCTCTGGGCCCGCAAGTCTGCCCTCTACGTCTGCATCTCCGCTGCTGCCCTGAGAAGGGGTTCATCAGCACCGTCTCTCTGGACTCCACGCACACGCGTTACTATACGATAGCTGCTTTTCTCCTCGGGCTTACTTCACTCTGTATAATAGGCTCTCGGTTCAGCCACCTCATTAGAACCGACTCCAGCGTGCTCATTTGTACAGCTGAGTAGTGTCCCATCGTGCACACGTAGCACAGCTTCTCCGTCCATTCAGCTGCCGATGGGCATCCAGGTTGCAGTAGCTTTAATTACATATATATATATATATATATATATATATATAATTAGTAGCCCTTAAAAAACCTGAATCTTTAGCAAAAACCAAGAAGCAAGCAACTGTGAACTGTCTGTCCTCTCAATATCTCCTGGTGGGCAAACTTGTAACCCTATTCTGTAACCTCTAGAGACGTCCATCCCCTCAGCACGGTTTATTTTCTCAGTCTGGCATAAGACTTGTGTCCAGGAAACCCAAACAGCTTTAGTTTCTCTGTTAAGAAGACACAGTAGGTAAACTTGGACTTGCTTAGCAAGTTTGTTTTAGTATTTTATCTCCACTGGAAGTGATCTGGCTATGTAATGAATTACCGTCATTTAATTTAATTTAGCAAAACTGAAGTTTCAAATTACCAAAACCTGGAGAAACCGTTTTTAAGTAGACAGACCGTAAACCACAATCACCCTATATTCTCGATTTTTTAATTTTTAAATTTTTGGCTGCACCCCACAGCACGCGGGATCTTACTTCCCTGAGCAGGGATCAAACCCACACTGCTTCCGTTGGAGGCGCAGAGTCCTAACCACTGGACTGCCCGGGAAGTCCCTCAGTCTTTTAAAATGAAGTGGAGCCGATTTACAATGTTAGACCAACCTCCGCTGCACAGCAGAGTGACCCAGCTATTCACACACATATAAACTCTTCTTTACCATGCTTTTCCATAATGGTTTATCACAAGATATTGAATATAGCCCCCTGTGCTAGACAGCAGGGCCTTGCTGTTTATCCATTCTGGGTATGATAGTCTTCATCTGCTAACCCCAAACTCCCCCTCCACCCCTCCTCCACCTCCCTCCCCCTCGGCAACCAGAAGTCTGTTCTCTTAATTATACTTAATGTCGATGGCCCTAAGGACATGCCTGTGGTAATCAAACCAACAACTTACATTTATCTTCATTTATTGAAGATCAATCGTGTATCACATGATTCCTTCTGACTTAGATTAGTTTTTTGTTACATTTAGAAAGACTGACACATTACATTTAAAGTATAAGCACTTGTGAATGTGTGTGTGTTCAGTCGCTCTTTGCAACCCTAAGGACTGTAGCCCGCCAGGCTCCTCAGGCAGGAATGCTGGAGTGGGGAGACTTTCCCTTCTCCAGGGGATCTTCCCAACCCAGGGATCAGGCCCAGGTCTCCTGCATGGCAGGCGGATTCTTTACTGTCTGAGCCACCAGTGAAGCCCGTACTGTAAGTCAACTAAATAGAGCTCTTTTACAAATTAATTTTGGTAATATTAACCACAAGTAACAAGGACCCTATTTATAAGTATACAAAGATGTACATACATCCAGATAGACACAGACAAAGATCTCATAGTCTTCCTGATTCAATTTTAAGTTTCCCCTTATTTTTTTTCAGCTTTAGGTTCTTCTAGTACAGAGTCGGACACGACTCGAGTGTCTTAGCAGCAGCAGCTGAGCCACGGCCACGGTCCCGAGCAATGGGGGTCGTGCTTGCACGTCAAGGGCATGCTAAGAGCTCTAACTCCACGCTTCCTCCCGGGAGCACTTCTGTTCTCTCGGGGTCAGAATCTTGAGAAAGGGGTGTTTTACAGAGCTAGCCTTCTTTAACTGTAAGTGCAAAAAAAAGAGAAAAATCCATTTTGAAATGTCCAAAGAGTCCCCATCCAGGCCATTTTAAGGCCGGACAAGGCCTTGTAAGGACGGCATTTGTTCCAGGTGAGGAAGCCGGCCAGGGACCCTGTGGGCGCTGCCCATCTGACGGGGGCTGGTAGGCTCTAAAAGGACAGTTCCCCACTTTTTTGTAAAAGTTCCATTTTACTATAAAATGGGCCTCCCTGGTGGCTCAGATGGTAAAGGATCTGCCTGCAATGAGGGAGACGTGGGCTGGATCCCTGGGTCAGGAAGACCCCCTGGAGAAGGGCATGGCTGCCCACTCTAGTGCTCTTGCCTGGAGAATGCCATGGACGGAGGAGCCGGGTGGGCCGCAGTCCATGGGGCCGCAAAGAGCCGGACACGACCGCGGGGACGAAGTGCACACCCAGCGAGCCAGCGCGGCCTCCGCACCCGGGAAGGGCGTCCGTGGAAGGGGGGATGGCGCTGGTTTCCGGGAAGGGAGGTGCTTCATCTTTAACACAGACACGGCTTCCTTCTGGTCAGGGCACCCTGTCCTTGAAAGATCAAACCAGACGTCGAGTGGACGTCTGACAGGCCACCGACAGGCTGCTTTCCTTAGCATAAAATTCAAGCTAAAACAGAATGAGCGCCTCGCACCCTAGAGGTGACCATTTCTCCCATTATTTTTCAAGTTAAAATGGTACCTGGAAACAGAAAACTGGTGAACCTCATCTGAAGCTGGTGATCAGTCTCAGCTCTGTCAGCAGTGAGCGCCTCGGGCCTCGGGCACCTGGCCGTGAAGAGCCCAGAGGCCCCAGCGCCACTGAAGCCACATTCTGGCCCCAAAGTCCAGCCTGGTTCTGACTGTGAAGAAAGCGTCCAACCAATTTGACTGTGAGATGCTCTTCAAGAAAAC
>SJYQ01004939.1:0-10581 GCA_006410935.1 Redunca redunca
AAGTGTTAATCATTAACCTTAACTAAATGTTAACTTATGTTAATTCAATAATTAAAACTAAAATATAAGGAAAGATTGAAAATGTGTAATATTGATACTAAATTAAATGGACCAATTAAAAAAGATAACTAGGGAAGTTCTATACTATTAATACTACATGGAGGCTGGCTGGCTACAGAACATAGGGTCACAAAAAGTTGGACACAACTGGACATGCACTCATGCATGCACACATTCTACCAGCACAGCTAAAATTAAGACGACTGATACAAATGATTGCTGTAAAGGTAGAAAAACAGCACAATGCAAAGGAATGCTATATGTATCTAGTGGGTAGAGGCCAGATTTTTTGCTAAACATCTTACAGTTCACAGGACAGGCCCTATGTGTATGCTAGTCACTCAGTTGTGTCCAACTCTTTGCGACCCCATGAATGGTAGCATACTAGGCTCCTCTGTCCATGAAGTTCTCCATACAAGAATGCCAGAGTAGGTTACCATTCCCTTTTCCAGAGGATCTTCCCCACCCAGGGGTTGAACCCTGGTCTCCCACAGAAGACCAGGAGCCATCAAGGAAGCCTGGACAGAACCTACCCTCCCACCAAACATTTTCTTGCCTCAAATAATAGTGCTGAAGTTGAGATATCTTGCATAGACTCAACAAAGAGGCATAAAAATATGTATCCGAAGTGGTTGTATCAATGAGAGCTGATGCATATACAACACTCTGAGACCTGAATTATGAGAGTTTACTTGCAATATACATCAGTTGTTTTGTTGTTGTAAGTCATATCCAACTCTTTTTCAACCCCATGAGCTATACCCCACCAGGCCTCTCTGTACCTGGGATTTCCAGGAAAAAATACTGAAGTGAATTGCCATTTCCTTCTCCAGGGGATAGTCAGAATATTCATCACAGAGCCACATCAATATGATAACAACAAAGGTGTGTGTGTGTGTTAGCCACTCAGTCATGTCCAACTCTTTGTAACCTCATGGACGGTAGCTTGTCAGGCTTCTCTGTCCATGGAATTTTCCAGGCAAGAATACCAGAGTGGATGGCCATACACTTCTCCAGAGGATCTTCCCCACCCAGGGATTGAACCTTGGTTTCCCACATTTACCGTCTGAGTCACCAGGGATGCCCAGCAAAAGTAGCAGTATCTGATTCCTTGTCAGAAAGTAAAAACAGAATTTCCTATCTTTGACAGAAGCAAAATGAGACAAGCACTTATCTTTTTTGATTGTTTATTGGCAAAATTGGATAATGATAACAATTTAAGATTGTCTATCACAGATGATTGTGATAGGCAGTGTTTTACCTTCTGTAACCAGGAAGTGACAGTTGTAGCAAGAACTGACCCCAACATATTTGTTCAGACAGTTAAACACAAGATCTTGTTATTCAAAACAGAGTTTTATTTTCAGAGAGGATACAAATATCGGTTAATTGTGGATTTTTGCCATGTTTTATATTCTTGGTGAAAATGGATAGCCCACTTTGAAAACTGTAGAGAAATATACTGATTAGAGAGGCAGGCATGGTAACCCACTCCAGTATTCTTGCCTGGAGAATCCCATGGTCAGAGGAGCCTGGCAGGCTGTGGTCCATGGAGTTACAAAGAGTCGGATAGGACTGAGTGACTAAGCATATATTGATTAGAAGTAAATATATTATTATTTTAGCCATAATACTTTCATAATCAGGGTGATTTTATGAGCCACATATAAATAGCAAAAAATCGGTGTAATCACATAGGCTATTTAAATGCTTAGTGACTATTTTAATCACACAAACAATGGCTCTGGTGGTAGTTTAGATGGAGAGAATATATGAATCGTCCACAAGATTAATTTTATTTTATATCAGTATCTATCCATCAATTAATATATATCTATCTATCTAAACTTCCATACAATTTTAAGAGGTTGTTACTGCTTTTTGTATTGGCAAAGTTAAATATAGTAAGTATAAGTGTCTTATAGTGAAGGAGGAAGTTTTGTGTTTCTTTTACATTGTTTCATATAACCTAGTATCAAGAGAAAATCTCAATAATGAGATTTGCTAAATACATGATGATTATAGTAGTTGAACAAATTCTGTGTAAAACTGTTTCTAATGTTTGGAGACTACCTTGTAATGAAGAAAGATCTGTAAAACAAAACAGGCCCTTATATCGCTTCTCTATTATAATGTATGATTCATACTTTATATTAACGTACATATTGTACAAGTTATTGGAAAATACTTAATCTTATTATAGAAGACATGATTGCTGGATTCAGTTTAAAACTACACACTTAATACTGGAGTTTGCTGACAGCAGAAACTGGCCAAATTAAGTTGCATACATAATAGGTTGCAAAATTGCATATAGATAGACTGTATAAATTTGTGAAGCAACAGAAAAATAGAAAACTATGTCATACAGACATTTCAATTCTGTGAGTTACTGAACAGCACACTAAAAAGTCCTCTGATTTCTGTAATTTAGGCTGCTCTTCTTTTTCTGATTCTTAAGATATTTTATCTACAGCTTGGCTTTACATACAACAGTTAGTTCTTCGCTGTCAAGTTAGAGTCAGACTCAATCAAGAAACAAAGGGAGAAAAATAAAATCAACAAAACTAAAAATGAAAATGGAGAGATCACAACAGACAACACAGAAAAACAAAGGATCATAAGAGACTATTATCATCAACTATATGCAAATAAAATGGACAACTTGGAAAGAAATGGAAAAATTCTTAGAAAAGTACAACTTTACAAAACTGAACCAGGAAAAAATAGAAAATTTTAACAGACTCATCACAAGCACAGAAATTGAAACTGTAATCAGAAATCTTCCAACAAACAAAAGCCCAGGAACAGACAGCTTCACAGCTGAATTCTACCAAAAATTTAGAGAAGAGCTAACACCTATCCTACTCAAACTCTTCCAGAAACTTGCAGAGGAAAGTAAACTTCCAAACTCAGTCTATGAGGCCACCATCATCCTAATACCAAAACCTGACAAAGATGCTACAAAAAAAGAAAACTACAGGCCAATATCACTGATGAACATAGGTGCAAAAATCCTTAACAAAATCCTAGCAATCAGAATCCAGCAACACATTAAAAAGATCATACACTATAACCAAGTGGGCTTTATCCCAGGGATGCAAGGATTCTTCAATATATGCAAATCAATCAATGTAATATACCACATTAACAAATTGAAAAATAAAAGCCATATGAATATCTCAATAGATGCAGAGAAAGCTTTTGACAAAATTCTAAATCCATTTATGATAAAAACCTTCCAGAAATCAGGAATAGAAGGAACAGACCTCAACATAATAAAAGCTATATATGACAAACCCACAGCAAACATTATCCTCAATGGTGAAAAACTGAAAGCATTTCCCCTAAAGTCAGGAACAAGACAAGGGTGCCCACTTTCACCACTACTATTCAACATTATTTTGAAAGTTTTGGCCACAGCAATCAGAGCAGAAAAAGAAATAAAAGGAATCCAGATTGGAAAAGAAGTAAAACTCTCACTGTTTGCAGATGACATGATTCTCTACATAGAAAACCCTAAAGACTCCACCAGAAAACTACTAGAGATAATCAATGAATATAGTAAAATTGCAGGATATAAAATCAACACACAGAAATCCCTTGCATTCCTATACACTAATAATGAGAAAACAGAAAGAGAAATTAAGGAAACAATTCCATTCACCATTGCAATGAAAAGAATAAAATACTTAGGAATATATCTGCCTAAAGAAACAAAAACCTATATATATAAAACTATAAAACACTGGTGAAGGAAATCAAAGAGGACCCAAATAGATGGAGAAATATACCACATTCATGGATCAGAAAAGTCAATATAGTGAAAATGAGTATACTACCTAAAGCAATCTATAGATTCAATGCAATCCCTATCAGGCTACCAATGCCATTTTTCAGAGAACTAGAACAAATAATTTCACAATTTATATAGAAATACAAAAAATCTTGAATAGCCAAAGCAATCTTGAGAAAGAAGAATGGAACTAGAGGAATCAACCTGCTTGACTTCAGGCTCTACTACAAAGTCACAGTCATCAAGACATTATGGTACTGGCACAAAGACAGAAATATAGATCAATGGAACAAAATAGAAAGCATAGAGATAAATCCACACACCTATGGACAACTTATCTTTGACAAAGGAGGCAAGAATATACAATGGAGAAAAGACAATCTCTTTAACAAGTGGTGCTGGGAAAACTGGTCAACCACTTGTAAAAGAATGAAACTAGAATACTTTCTAACACTATACACAAAAATAAACTCAAAATGGATTACTATCCAAACATAAGACCAGAAACTATAAAACTCCTAGAGGAAAACATAGGCAAAACACTCTGACATAAACCATAGCAGGATCCTCTATGACTCACCTCCCAGAATATTGGAAATAAAAACAAAAATAAAGAAATGGGACCTAATTAAACTTAAAAGCTTCTGCACAACAAAGGAAACTATAAGCAAGGTGAAAAGACAGCCTTCAGAATGGGAAAAAATAATAACAAACGAAGCAACAGACAAAGAATTAATCTCAAATATATACAAGCAACTCCTGCAGTTCAATTCCAGCAAAATAAACAACCCAATCAAAAAGTGGGCCAAAGAACTAAACAGACATTTCTCCAAAGAAGAAATAAATGGCTAACAAACATATGAAAAGATGCTCAACATCACTTATTATCAGAGAAATGCAAATCAAAACCACAATAAGGTACCATTTCACAGCAGTCAGAATGGCTGCTATCCAAAAGTCTACAAGCAATAAATGCTAGCGAGGGTGTGGAGAAAAGGGAACACTCTTACATTGTTTGTGGGAATGCAAACTAGTACAGCTACTATGGAGAACAGTGTGGAGATTCTTCAAAAAACTGGAAATATAACTGCCATATGACCCAGCATATTACTCAGCCATTAAAAAGAATATATTTGAATCAGTTCTAATGAGGAGGATGAAACTGGAACCTATTATACAGAGTGAAGTGAGCTAGAAAGAAAACACAAATACAGTATATTACACATATATATGGAATTTAGAAAGATGGTAATAATAATCCTATCCTCTTTTGCAAGACAGCAGAGAGACACAGATATATAGAACAGTCTTTTGGACTCTGTGGGAGAGGGCCAGGGCAGGATGATATGGGAGAATGGCATTGAGACATGTAAATTATCATATGTGAAATGAATCACCAGTCCAGGTTCGATGCATGATAAAGGATGCTTGGGGCTGGTGTACTGAGACGATCCAGAGGGATGGGATAGGGAGGGAAGTGGAAGGGGGGTTCGGGATGAGGAACACATGTACATGCATGGCAGATTCATGCCAATGTATGGCAAAACCAATACCATATTGTAAAGTAAAAAAAAATAATAATAAATTTTTAAAAAACAGTAAAAAAAAGAAAATAGCTAAAGAAATAAATAGTGGTGGAGAATTCTGTTTCCCAAATAGCACTTTTATAGGGAAGTTATATAAACATAACTTTTCAGTTCAGTTCAGTTCAGTCGCTCAGTTGTGTCCGACTCTTTGCGACCCCATGAATTGCAGCACGCCAGGCCTCCCTGTTCATCACCATCTCCCAGAGTTCACTCAGACTCACGTCCATCGTGTCCGTGATGCCATCCAGCCATCTCATCCTGGGTCGTCCCCTTCTCCTCCTGCCCCCAATCCCTCCCAGCATCAGAGTCTTTTCCAATGAATCAACTCTTCGCATGAGGTGGCCAAAGTACTGGAGTTTCAGCTTTAGCATCAGTCCTTCCAAAGAAATCCCAGGGCTGATCTCCTTCAGAATGGACTNTGTATGAATTATATCTCAAAAAGGTATTGGAAAATAAACTCTTTCCAAGAATATTGCATAAAATATTGTTTAATCTAACAAGAAGTATAGTTAATATATATTGAATGCTTAATGTATTTCAGCTACATTAATATGTCCAAAGCACAATACATATATTTAATGCTTTTCATATATTATTTCATTTAATATTCATAATAGCATTATGATGTTAATGCATTATTATTATTATTATAATTCTCACTTTATTGATGTGAAAATTGGGACACAAACAGTGAAATAACATGACAAGAATACAAAGTTAAATTAGGTATCTCCCCCTGAGGGGAATGTAGCAAGTCTAATAAAGTGGAACATACTATAGTGGTAGCAATCTTTAGAAACACAGTTCAATTTTAAACCCTCTTCTAAAGCATAGAGCAAGAACTTCCGTATACTCATCATTTCCCAGGTTACAAAACATCATTTAAACCTTGCAGAAAGAAATGGATCCAAATGATAACACTGGTACATGAAAAGCATACATGTAAAGCAACTCTAAAACAGCTCCTACATTTATTTCTGTAAATCATAAATTCTATTTGTTTGTAAGCAAACTTTCAAACTTGATTTGGCTCATCAAAGAAACAACTGTATGAACAGCAGACTTAATGCTCAAGCAAAAGTTTTGTATGTGGTATATAGTTATATATATAAGAATATGATAGCAATATATGATGCATAATTTTAAGAGAAGGAAATAAAAATAAAAGGTGATAAAATTAGGTACTGATAGACACATTACTTTATTAACTCATGAGTCTTTTATTTTGTACTAACCTAGGTTTTATAGTTGTAATTTAAATTTTCTACTGAGCATTAAAAATATATTTATTAAAGGATGCAAAAAGTAATATTAATACAAACATCCATGTGGAGGAAATAAAATCCAACTAAATTCTGAATGTAAAAAGTCATAAATCAAGGTTTCTTTCTCAGTCTTTCAGGGGTTTTATGGTCTTTCACACATCAAGTTCTCCATCTTTTAATCTATATTTGTCTGCCTCTTAAAGTAACTTGTATTCCATATGCCCAAATATGGCAGCCTCAGTCTCAATTTGAGAAATATCATCATCTCAGATATGCAGATGTTACTACTCTAATGACAGAAAATGAAGAGGAACAAAAGAGCCTCTTCATGAAGGTGAAAAACCTGGCTTGAAGCTCAACATTCAAAAAATGGAGATCATGGCAACCAGTTCGATCACGACATGGCAAATAGAAGGGGAAAAAGTGGAAGCAGTGGCAGATTTTTCCTTCTTGGTTTCCAAAATCACTGTGGATGGCAACTGCAGACATAAAATTAGAATACACTTGATTCTTGGAAGGAAAGCTATTATGAGACCTAAGGCAACATATTCAAAAGCAAAGATATCACTTTGCCAGCAAAGGTCTATGTAGTCAATATGATCTTTTCAGTAGTTATGTATGGATGTGAGAGTTGGACCATAAAGAAGGCTAAGCGTCCAAGGACTGATGATTTCAAACTGTGGTATTGGAGAAGGCTCTTGAGAGTCCTTTGGATAGCAAACCATTCAATCCTAAAGGAAATCAGTCCTGAATATTCATTGGAAAGACTGATGCTGAAGCTGAAGCTCCAGTATTTTGACCACATGAAATGAAGAGTTGACTCATTGGCATAGACCCTGATGCTGGGAAAGATTGAAGGCAAAAGGAGAAGAGGGTGGCAGAAGTTGAAATGGTTGGGTTTTATCACTGACTCAATGGACATGAACTTGGGAAAACTCTGAGAGATGGTGAAGGACATGGAGGCCATGGGGTTGCAAAGAGTTGGACATGACTGAGTGATTGAATAACAGTCTCAACGTATTTTTCTACCATAAGCTTTAAATATTGGCTAGCTATACACTGTGACTTTTAATTCCACATCTTGAAAGAAGGAATCTGACATTAGTAACCCATTACTAAACCATTACTAAGCCAATGGATTGTCTAATTTTGGATCAAATGTATATTTCATATAATCCATGGCTGTGGGTGCAGAATCCTGTGCCATCAGCCCTTTGTCTCTGTGGGCTTCACATTTGCAGATACAACCAACTGCAGATCAAAGATATCTGAAAAACATTCCAGAAAGTTCCAAAATGCAAAACTCAAATTTGCCACTCTCCACTACTTATTTAGCATTTACATTGTATTTGCTATTAATTACATAGAATTTACATTGTATTAGCTGTTACAAGTAACCGGAGATAATTTGAAATGCACTGGAGGGTATGCATAAATTATATGTAAACATTGTACCATTTTATGTAAGAAACTTGAGCATCTGAGGATTTTAGTATCTGCCGAAATTCTGGAGTCAATCCTCTGAAGATATCAAGGGACAACTGTAGTATTAACATATAAATTTTCTCTTCCAAAGATCTACAGACAGAGCAAGTTTCCAGAAGGTGCTCTGGGATGGACATAATGAAAGATTTGAGAAAATACACTTTCATTTTTTTGTCTAAAGTTACAGTACAGAAGAATCAGATGGCCATATTTCTTGAAGTGCCTTCGCTGTTTGTTTTTTATTACAAGTTATGTCTAACAAAAGAAGGTTAATATTTTCAGGTTCTTTACCACTAGTGCCTCCTGGGAAGCGCCTTTCTTATCTGAACTATTGCCAAATATCAACTCTGATCCAAAGTGTGACCTCAGACCTAAAATTTATGTATGAGAAAATGTAATTCCCCTAAACAGGAAATAAAACAAAAAGTCAAAAAGAGAAAATATTACTATACCATAGCTAGCCAGCTTTTTACATATAAGAACAAATTATTACAATGTGTTTATTATAGGAAATGATGGCAAAAATAATGAAATATTAATAAAAACTGAAAATTTGTCATGATATCCTGTGATGTACAACATTTTTTCTCCAATACAGGGTTAGTCATGGCACAAGTTTTCAAAGTCTTAAAAATTGTTGTTGTCGTTCAGTTGCTTGGTCATGTCTGACTCTTAGCGACCCCATGGACTGCAGCATGCCAGGCTTGCCTGTCCTTCACCATCTCCTGGAGTTTGCTCAAACTCATGTTCATTGAATCGGTGATGCCATCCAACCATCTCATCCTCTGTTGTCCCCATCTCCTCCAACCCTCACAAGAATTATATTAGTCATTAATAAAAACATTCTATTTTGTTAATTTGTCATATGAGGATTTGCTACACATTTCATCTTCTAAATATGTAGTTGGTGTACTCAGTTATCTCATTTGTTTTTGAATTTGATGAAGACTATTGGTGAAGACATTGGTGAATATTCTAATGTCATAGAAAGTTCTTTGCTATTCGATAGTACATTACTTATTAAGAAATGTGACTTTAAGTATAGCTTTCAGGGCAAGTAAAAGATACAAGGAAAGATACATTTATATTTTATAAATGAAATATTTAACCTCTATCACAGTCTACTCCAATCATGTCTTAGGTAGTGACAAGATTGGAAGGTACTGACGTTCCTTGCAGAGAGCAGCTAGGATAAACCAACCAGTTCTCTTCCACCTGGGTTCTAGAATGAGAAATTATGAAAAGATTAAGGGTTACTAAATAAATATTTTACAATGGTGATTATCTTTCCAAATTTGTGTACTGCCTGGATCACTAGAAGTACAAACTCTAACAGCTGTTTTCCAGGCATGCACAGCTGTTAGGAATGTGTGGGACTATCAATTTTAAGTTTCTGTATCACAATCTAGAAGCATCATTAACTACTAATCTAACCCCTAAAAATTGGATTTTTACCCCTATCATTTGCTTATCCTTACCCAGCATAAGAAAGTTTCAGAATTTTTAGTTATTGTCATTTATAAAATGAATACAACAAGACTAAATCCCTATATATAATCCAAAAAGACAGTTTATTTATTTATAAGTATTTGAATCAAGAAAGAACATTCACTTGTAGACTGAATAATTCTACATAATGCCCCATAATTTGTTTAATCTTTTTCATTTTTAAGTTAGTAGCTTTGAAATTTTCCCTGATAGCTCAGTTGGTAAAGAATCTGCCTTCAATGCAAGAGACCCTGGTTCAATTCCTGGACTGGGAAGATCCCCTGGAGAAGGGATAGGTTATCCATTCCAGTATTCTTGGGTTTCCCTGTGGCTCAGCTGGTAAAGAATCCACGTGAAATATGGGAGACCTGGATTATGTCCCTGGTTGGGAAGATCCCTTGGAGAAGGGAAAGGCTACCCACTCCAGTATTCTGGCTGGAGAATTTCACGGACTGTATAGTTCATGGGGTCACAAAGAGTCGGACACAACTGAGTGACTTTCACTTTTTTCAGACTGAAAAAAGTGCAGAGTTGCTTTTAGATACCACTAAGGAGCTAAAGAATTGATGCTTTTGAACTGTGGTGTTGGAGAAGACTCTTGAGAGTCCCTTGGACTGCAAGGAGATCCAACCAGTCCATTCTGAAGGAGATCAGCCCTGGGATTTCTTTGGAAGGAATGATGCTAAAACTGAAGCTCCAGTACTTTGGCCACCTCATGCGAAGAGTTGACTCATTGGAAAAGACTCTGATGCTGGGAGGGATTGGGGGCAGGAGGAGAAGGGGACGACAGAGGATGAGATGGCTGGATGGCATCACTGACTCAATGGACGTGAGTCTGAGTGAACTCCAGGAGTTGGTGATGGACAGGGAGGCCTGGCATGCTGTGATTCATGGGGTCGCA
>SJYQ01004939.1:25329-38180 GCA_006410935.1 Redunca redunca
TCACATGTATTGGTTGGTTTGAGATGTGTGACATGATCAAAATAAAGTTAAATAAATACTATTTTCATTTGTGTGTTAGTTTATGTGAACTTACAAAATTTTAGCATTGGAAACTAGAAAAATAATAATAGTTACTTTATTTTGAATTATCATGTGTGAGGCATTCTACTAAAAGTCATATACTTTCTCATTTAATTTTCTAATAGATGTAATTATTGCTGTATTGGTTTTCAACCTTGGGAGCTTCCTCAGATGAAATCTGAAGCTGGCCCCCCACCATAGAAGGCAGGGAAGAGACTGAAGAAAGGGGCAGAAGAACTACTCCAGATTGGTAGGTGCAGGGTTTAATAAGCAAGGGAACATAACAAGAGGCTTGTCTTGGGCACCTGCAAGATAAGTAGATCTCAACGGTGCTTTGTATTAAGACTGTCTGTCATTCAGCTGGAGTGGTGGCTGCGCAGTGCTGGAGCAGTGGCTGGAGCGACTGTGAGGAGATACCCCGCGTCCAGTGGCAAAGAAGTCCCAGCAAGACAGTGGGCTCTGGAACAGCCAGATCTTTGCAACCCCATGGACTGCAGCGTGCCAGGCTTCCCTGCCCTTTACTATCTCCTGGAGTTTGCTCAGATTCATGTCCATTGAGGTGGTGATACTATCTAACCACCTCATCCTCTGCTGCCCTCTTCTCTTTTGCCTTCTATCTTTCCCAGTGTCAGGGTCTTTTCCAATGAGTCAGCTCTTTGCATCAAGTGGCCAAAGTATTAGAGCCTTGGCTTTAGCTTCAGTCCTTCCAATGAATATTCAGGACTGCTTTCCTTTAGAATTGACTGGCTTGATCTCCTTGCTGGCCAAAGGACTCTGAGTCTTCTCCAGCACCACAATCTGAAAGCACCATTTCTTCGGTGTTCAGCCTTCTTTATGGTCCAACTCTCGCATCTGTACATGACTACTGGAAAAGCCATAGCTTTGACTAGATGGACCTTTGCCTGCAAAGAGATGTCTTTGCTTTTTAATATGCTGTCTAGGTTTGTCATAGCTTTCCTTCCAAGGATCAAGCATCTATTAATTTCATCGCTGCAGTCACTATCTGCAAGAATTTTGAAGCCTAAGAAAATAACATCTGTCACTGGTTCTACTTTTATCCTTTTATTCACCATGAAGTAATGGGCCTGCCTGCTATGATCTTGGTTGTTTGAATGTTGAGTTTTAAGCCAGCTTTTCATGTAGAGTAAATAGCAAATAGGATATATGTATACTTGTAGCTGATTAGAGGGCTTCCCAGGTGGCACTAGTGGTAAAGAACCAACCTGCTAATGCAGGAGACACAAGAGACCCTGGTTCTATCCCTGGATCCAGAAGATCCCCTGGAGAAGTGCATGACAACCTACTCCATTATTCTTGCCTGCAGAATCCCATGGACAGAGGAACCTGGTGGGCTGAAGTCTGTAGGGCTGCAAAAATTTGGACATGACTGAAATGATTTAGCACACGTACATGCCTGGCTGATTCATGTTATTGTACAGCAGAAACTGACATAGAATTGTAAAGCGATTTGTTGTTTTTTCTCCAGGCTGTGTCTGACTCTTTCGTGACCCCATGGACTGTAGCCCCCCAGGCTCTTCTGTCTATGGGATTTCATAGGCAAGAATCCAGAGTGGATTGTCATTTCTTTCTTCAGGGGATCTTACCGACCCAGAGATCAAACCTGCATCTCCTGCTTGGCAGTTATCCTCCAGTTAAACAAAATAACATATGGTGATAAAGACATGGAGACCCGATTTTGATCCTTGAGTTGGGAAGATCCTCTGCAAAAGGGTATGGTTACCCACTCCAATATGCTTGTGTGGAGAATCCCATGGACAGAAGAGCCTGGTGGACTACAGTCCATGGGATTGCAAAGAGACACATATAGATCAACATCATTCTCTGAGAATAGAGTAATATTATTATGGTGATAGAAATATAATTAAGAATAAGGTTAGTCATTTCAATAAAATGTTAATTGGTATCTATTGCATTAATATGAAAAATTATTTAAATTAGCTATGCCAAATTCAATCAGCTCTTCAAATAACTCCCCCTAGAAAAGTGTAACGGAGAAGGCAATGGCAACCCACTCCAGTACTCTTGCCTGGAAAATCCCATGGATGGAGGAGCCTGGTGGGCTTCCATCTATGGGCTCGCACAGAGTCAGACACGACTAAAGCAACTTAATAGCAGCAGCAGCAGCAGCAGAAAAGTGTAAATATTACTGAATATAACTAAATGTAATATTTAGTTCACCTAAGTTGTTTAACATTTTAAATTGCTCAGTGGGCATTTTTTAATGTTATTTGTAGCTCTGAAAATTATATTTGTATTTCATAGACTCCATTAACTTCTATATCTGTGCTTTCTAATACAGTAACCTCTAGCCATGTATGACTGTTGGACATTTGAAATGTGACTGGTTAAGCCAGTTAAATGTGACCAGGTACATAATATAGAATTTTATATTTTTAAAAAATAAATTGAAATGTAACAAATGAAAGAGTAAAAAAGGTATTGTTACTAAGTTGGTCAACAGGATCTACACCTGGGTCTGAGTCTGGGCAGAGCACCAGACCCCTTGTGACTGCCAGGGAGGTTCTTTTTCCAATCAAATTTGCACAGCCAGTAACAAAACAGATGCCCAGACTGGAACAGCACAAGCTTTATTCAGTGGCCAAAGAATGGAGAAGTGGGAACCTGGTTCCCAAACAAACTTCTTAGCCCAGTTTGGGCAAAGACACCAAATATACAAGAGGGTCCAGGTAAAAGAGGGAAAATTGGAAAGTAGGAGGAATATTCATGCGTTATCAGAGAACAGGCTGTGGTTTGAACCTGAAACTAATGCAAACTCTTTTTCAGTCCTCCTATGAGCTTGTCCAGCTGTTGTCATGGCAACCATGAATTGTCACAGCTCTGGTGGGTGTGTCATTTAGCATGTTAATGTATGACAGTGAGTATGTAATGAAGTTCAAGATTTACTGGAAGTCGAATACTCTGCTATCTTTGGTCTAGTTGATTCCAACCAGTTCTTGTTTTTTTCTCTTTGAAGCTTCCTTCTGAAACTTAGATAAATGTAACTGGTTTCTATTCAAGGTAGGGGCAGGGCTATGATTCTGTGGCAACAGCCTTGTTAACAGTATGTCACAAATCTGATGATGAATAGTAGTGTAATTTGCAGTGTCAAGAACAGAATGAAAAAAACGGTTTGTTGTAGAGCAAAATTTAATGATAACAAAGTGAACGAAAAGGGTTCTTATAAGAAAGTAGTGAATTTGATGCTTTCTCTCAGTAGTCTAAAGAGAATCAATGAAATTATTCATCTGAAATTAAAATAAGATTCTAAAACAAATTTAATTTTAATAAAATCTGATCTTTCAATTTTGACCAACTTTAAAATTCCTTAGATTCTTACATCTATAAAGACACACACACACACATTTTTAGATCAAAAGATGGAAAGCTATTATTTTTGTTATTAAAATTTTATTACAAAATTATAAAAAATAGATTAAAAACAGCTTTTTTAAAGAAGTGAATAATCTGGGCGGTCCAAAGATGGCAGAAGAATAAGATGGGAAGACCACTTTCTTCCCCACAAATTCATCGAAAGATCATTTGAACAATGAACAAATCCCACAAAACAGCTTCTGAATGCTGGCGGAGGACACCAGGCACCTAGAAAGCTAGCCTATTCTCTTCTAAAGGAGGTAGGACAAAATATAAAAGATAAAAAGAGAGACAAAAGAGTTAGGGACAGAGACCCATCCAGGGGAGGGAGTCATGAAGGAGGAGAAGTTTCCAAACACCAGGTAACCCTCTCA
This sequence comes from Redunca redunca, assembly GCA_006410935.1. Lineage (NCBI taxonomy): Eukaryota > Metazoa > Chordata > Mammalia > Artiodactyla > Bovidae > Redunca > Redunca redunca. The sequence goes on from SJYQ01004939.1 coordinate 29,178, forward strand.
CCGGTGGGTTTGTGGGGAGTTTTGGAATCTCAGAGGGCAACATAACAAGGAGGAAAAAACAAACAAACAAACAAACAAACAAAAACCCCACAATTAATGTGCCTAAACACAACTCCCTGCACAGAAGTAGCCCTGATGCTGGCATCTGCCAACTGCACTCAGGGGCTGAACAGGTAGGCGTGGGCTGCATGCTTAGGGTAAGGACAGGGCCTGAATGCCCAGAGGACAATCTGAGGGAGCTAACTTAAGATAGCAACCAAACTGTGGAACAACCAGAGAGAGAAAAAGAGAGAGAGAGAGAGAACTTTCTCTTGAAAAGCTCTAAGGCACAGCCTGACCCGCTCACAGAACAAAGGATTATGCGAATACCAGAGGAGAGCTAGTCAGCTGCAGACCGGTGCCTCCCCCACCAGAGGCAGAGAGGCAGACAGGTGACAGAAAGAGCCAGAAGATGAGGGGCAATCTCAGCCCCAGAGAGGGCATCCTCCACCAAACTGTGAGCAGGCTCCCAGTTGCTAACCAAGTCTTCCTGGGATCCTGGACAGTTGACATCCACCAGGAGCATCGCAGAGATCAGCTCCCCAGAGGAGACACACAGCACACCTGAGATGGTGCTCTTGCTGCACACCCAGGAAACTGAGGGGCTGGGACCGCAGAGGTGATAAGACCGACTGCACACCTGGGAGAGTACACTTGCCAAGCACCTGGTTGCCTGAGCTGCTCAGACCCGGAAAGGGCACAAAGCACACACTCAGCCAAGTCTGTGCCTTTGTGGAGTACCTGAAAACCTGAACCTGAGCAACTTAGACCTGGGATATGCACACAACCCAGGGCTGGCTTTAGACAGTTCCTCTGCAGAGCAACCTGGAGCCTGAGCAGTGTAGACCATGAAAAGCACATATGCCATGAGCTGGGGCAAACCCAGTGTGGCCCAGACACTGTGAGCCCTCCCCACACACGCCAGTGATATTTGTTTGCAGTGTTCCTCCCTCCCCACAGCACAATTGAACAAGTTAGCATAAATAAGTGACCACCTTCGCCCCCTTGTGTCAGGGTGGAAATTAGACACTGAAGAGACTTGCAAACAGAGGAAGCCAAAATAAACAAAGAAGAGGGAACTGCTTTGGAAGTGGGTGCAACAGATTAAAACCCTGTAGTTAGCACTGACTACATTGGAATGGGCCTATAGACCTTGAGAACAAGTACAAGCTTGAAAAAGGAACTATCTGAAACTGAACTGACCTCACACTGCCCTCAAAAGCTCCAGAGAAATTCCTAGATATATTTTACTATTATCATTTTTAAATTTTTTTTATTATTTTTAAGTTCTTTATTACTCCTTTAATTTTCATTTTTATAACCTACTACTACCTTGCAAAAAGAAGACCCTATTTTTAAGGCAAATTTCATATATATAATTTTTATAATTTGCGATTTTTTAAAAATATTCTATTTTTGAGAGTCTAACCTCTACTCTAGATTTTTAATCTTTGCTTTTTGGTATTTGTTATTAATTTTGTACCTTTAAGAATCCAATCTTCAGTACCCATCTTTACTTAGGAGTGTGATTACTGGCTTGGTAGTTCTCTCCCCCTTTTGACTTTCCTTTTTCTCTCCCAGGTCACCTCTATCTCCTCCCTCCTTCTCTTCTCTACCCACCTCTGTGAATCTCTTTGGGTGTTCCGTGCTGTGGAGGAACTTACAGAAGTGATTATTGGCTAGATCTATCTCTCTCCTTTTTATTCCTCCTCTTCTCCTCCTGGTCACCTCTATCTCCTTTCTAGCTCTTCTCTTCTCTATGTAATTCTGTGAACCTCTCTGAGTGTTCCAGACTGTGGAAAGCACATAGGGAATTGATTACTGGCTACATTGCTCTCTCCCCTTTTTATTCCTCCTCTTCTCCTCCTGGTCACCTCTATCTCCCTCCTCTCTCCTCTCTTCTCCATGCAACTCTGTTGACCTCTCTTGTGCCCCCCAAGGTGAAGAATCTTTTCATCATTAACCTAGACGTTTTATCATTGCTGCTGTATGGATGGAGAAGTCTTGAGGCTACTGTAAGAATAAGACTGAAAGCGAGGGGCAGGAGGTTTAAATGGAAAACTTCAGAACACAAGAAAACTCCAGATTCTAGGGAACATTAATTGACAAGAGATCACCCAAAAGCCCCCATACTTACACTGAAACCAAGCTCCACCCAAGAGCCAACAAGTTTCAGAACAAAACATATCAAGCTAATCCTCCAACAATGCAGGAAAATAACCCTGAGCATTAAAATACAGGTGGCCAAAAATCACACCAAACCATAGACAACTCAAAACTCACTACTGGATACTTCATTGCACTCCAGAGAGAGGAGATCCAGCTCCACCCACCAGAACACTGATGTAAGTTTCCCTAACCAGGAAACCTTAAAAGCTACTAGTCCAACCCCACCCACAGGGAGGAACCTCCACAACAAAGAGGAACCACAAACTTCAAGCATAAAGAAAGGCCGCCCTGAACACAGCAATTTAAACAAAATGAAAAGACAGAGAAATATTCAGCAGGTAAAGGAACATGATAAAAGCCCACCAAACCAAACAAAAGAGGAGGAGATAAGGAGTCTACCTGAAAAAGAATTCAGAAAAAAGATAGTAAAAAAGATCAAAAATCTTAAAAACAAAAAAATGGAGTTACAGATAAATAGTCTGGAGACAAGGACTGAGAAGATGCAAGAAATGTTTAACAAGGACTTAGATGAAACAAAAAGAGTCAATCAATAATGAATAATGCAATAACAGAGATCAAAAAACACTCTGGGGGGAATCAACAGTAGAATAACTGAGGCAGAAGATAGGATAAGTGAGGTGGAAGATAGAATGGTGGAAATAAATGAAGCAGGGAAGAAAAAAGAATTAAAAGAAATGAGGACAACATTAGAGACCTCTGGGACAGTGTCAAACACACTAACATTCAAATCATAGGAGTCCCAGAAGAAGAAGAAGAAGAAAAGAAAGACCATGAGAAAATACTTGATGAGATGATAGTTGAAAATTCCCTAAAATGGGGAAAGAAATAGCTACCCAAGCCCAATAAACCCAGAGGGTCACAAACAGGATAAACCCAAGGCAAAACACCCTAAGACATATATTAATCAAATTAATGAAGATCAAACACAAAGAACAAATATTAAAAGAAACAAGAGAAAAACAACAAATAACACACAAGGGGATTCTCATAAGGATAACAGTTGATCTTTCAATAGAAACTCTTCAGACCAGGATGGAATGGCAGGACATACTTAAAGTGATGAAAGAGAAAAATCTACAATTCAGATTACTGTACCCAGCAAGGATCTCATTCAAATATGAAGGAGAAATAGAAAACTTCACAGAGAAGCAAAAGCTGAGAGAATTCAGCACCACCAAATCAGCTCATCAACAAATGCTAAAGGATCTTCTCTAGACAGGAAACACAGAAAAGGTTTATAAACTTGAACCCCAAACAACAAAGTAAATAGCAGTTGGATCATACTTATCAATAATTACCTTAAATATAAATGGGTTGAATGCCCCAATCAAAAGACAAAGACTTGCTGAATGGATACAAAAGACCCCTATATATACTGTCTACAAGAGATCCACCTCAAAACAAGGGACACATACAGACTGAAAGTGAAGGGCTGGAAAAAGATACTTCATGCAAATGGAGACCAAAAGAAAGCAGGAGTAGCAATACTCATATCAGATAAAATAGACTTTGAAACAAAGGCTGTGAAAAGAGACAAAGAAGGACACCACATAATGATCAAAGGATCAATCCAAGAAGAAAATATAGCAATTATGAATATATATGCACCCAACATAGGAGCACTGCAATGTGTAAGATAAATGCTAACAAATATGAAAGGGGAAATTAACAGTAACACAATAATAGTAGGAGACTTTAATACCCTACTCACACCTATGGATAGATCAACTAAACAGAAAATTAGCAAGGAAACAAACTTTAAATGACTCAATGGAACAGTTCAGTTCAGTTCAGTTCAGTCGCTCAGTCATGTCCGACTCTTTGCGACCCCATGAATCACAGCACACCAGGCCTCCCTGTCCATCACCAACTCCCGGAGTTCATTCAGACTCTCGTCCATTGAGTCAGTGATGCCATCCAGCCATCTCATCAGTCCAGCTCTCACATCCATACATGACCACAGGAAAAACCATAGCCTTGACTAGACAGACCTTAGTCGACAAAGTAATGTCTCTTCTTTTGAATATGCTATCAACGTTGGTCATAACTTTTCTTCCAAGGAGTAAGCGTCTTTTAATTTCATGGCTGCAATCACCATCTGCAGTGATTTTGAAGCCCCCCAAAATAAAGTCTGATACTGTTTCCACTGTTTCCCCATCTATTTCCCATGAAGTGATGAGACCAGATGCCATGATCTTTGTTTTCTGAATGTTGAGCTTTAAGCCAACTTTTTCACTCTCCTCTTTCACTTCAGTTCAGTTCAGTCACTCATTCGTATCCGACTCTTTGTGACCCCATGAATCGCAGCACGCCAGTCCTCCCTGTCCGTCACCATCTCCCGGAGTTCACTCAGACTCACGTCCATCGAGTCAGTGATGCCATCCAGCCATCTCATCCTCTGTTGTCCCCTTCTCCTCTTGCACCCAATCCCTCCCAGAATCAGAGTCTTTTCCAATGAGTCAACTCTTCGCATGAGGTGGTCAAAGTACTGGACTTTCAGCTTTAACATCATTCTCTCCAAAGAAATCCCAGGGGTGATCTCCTTCAGAATGGACTGGTTGGATCTCCTTGCAGTCCAAGGGACTCTCCAACACCACAGTTCAAAAGCATCAATTCTTCAGCATTCAGCCTTCTTCGCAGTCCAACTTTCACATCCTGGCATGACCACAGGAAAAACCATAGCCTTGACTAGATGGACCTTAGTTGGCAAAGTAGTTAGACCTAATTGATATCTATAGGACATTTCACCCCAAAACAATGAATTTCACCTTTTTCTCAAGTGCACATGGAACCTTCTCCAGGATAGATCACATCCTGGGTCATAAATCTGTCTTGGTAAATTCAAAAAAATCGAAATCCTTCTATGCATCTTTTCTGATAAAATGCAGTAAGATTAGATGTCAACTACAGGGAAAATAAAAACTATTAAAAATACAAACATATGGAGACTAAACAACATGCTTCTGTATAACCAACAAATCACAAAAGAAATGAAAAAGGAAATAAAAATATGCATAGAAATGAACAAAAATGAAAACAAAAAACCCAAAACCTATGGGTTTCAATATAAGTACTGCTAAGGGGAAGTTTCATAGCAATATAAGCTTACTTCAAGAAACAAGAGAAAAATCAAATAAATAACCTAATTCTACACCTAAAGCAACTAGGAATAGAAGAAATGAAGAACCCCAGGGTTAGTAGAAGGAAAGAAATCATAAAAATAGGGCAGGAATAAATGAAAAAGAAACAAAGGAAACCATAGTAAAAATCAACCAGCTTTTATCAAGCTGGTTCTTTGAGAAGGTAAATAAAATAGGCAAACCATTAGGGAGACTCATCAAGAAAAAAATGGAGAAGAATCAAATCAGCAAAATTAGAAGTTAAAATGGAGAAACCACAAAAGACAACACAGAAGTACAATGGATCATAAAAGAGAATACAATCAGCAAATTATGCCAATAAAATGGACAACTTAGAAGTAATGAAAAAATTCTTAGAAAAGTTTAACTTTCCAAAACTGAACCAGGACGAAATAGAACATCTTAACAGACCCATCATAAGCACGGAAATTGAAACTGTAATCAAAAATCTTCCAACCAAAAAAAGCCCAGGGCCAGACGGCTTCACAGTTGAATTCTCCAAAAACTTAGAGAAGAGCTAACACCTATCCTACTGAAACTCTTCCAGAAAATTGCAGAGGAACGTAAACTTCCAAACTCATTCTGTGAGGCTACCATCACCCTAATACCAAAACCTAACAAAAATGCCACAAAAAAAGAAAACTACAGGACAATATCGCTGATGAACATAGATGCAAAAATCCTTAACAAAATTCTTGCAAACAGCATCCAACAACATATCAAAAAGATCACACATCATGACCAAGTGGGCTTTATCCCAGGGATGCAGGATTTTTCAATATTCACAAATCAATCAATGTGATACACCACATTAACAAATTGAAAGATGAAAACCACACGAATATTTCAATAAATGCAGAGAAAGTCTTTGACAAAATTCAACATCCATTGATTATTAAAAAAAAAAACCCTCCAGAAAACAGGCATAGAAGGAACATACCTTAACATAATAAAAGCCATGTATGATAAACCCACAGCAAAATATTATCCTTAGTGGTGAAAAATTGAAAGCATTTCCCCTAAAGTCAGGAATAAGACAAGCGTGCCCATTCTCACCACTACTATTCAACATAGTTTTGAAAGTTTTAGACATGGTAATCAGAGAAGAAAAAAGAAATAAAAGGAATCAAGGTAGGAAAACAAGAAGTAAAACTCTCACTGTTTGCTGATGACATGATTCTCTATATAGAAAAACCTAAAGACTCCACCAGAAAATTGCTAGAGCTAATCAATGAATATAGAAAAGTTGCAGAATATAAAATTAACACACAGAAATCCCTTGCATTCTTACCCACTAACAATGAGAAAACAGGAAGAGAAATTAAGGAAACAATTCCATTCACCATTGCAACAAAAAGAATGAAATACTTAGGTATAAATCTACCTAAAGAATCAAAAGACCTATATATAGAAAACTATAAAACACTAGTGAAAGAAATCAAAGATTATAGAAATAAAAGGAGAAATATACCATACTAATAGATTGGAAGAATCAATATAGTGAAAATGAGTATACTACCCAAAGCATTCTATAGATTCAATGCAATCCCTAGCAAGCTACCAATGGTATTTTTCAAAGAACTGGAACAAATAATTTCACAATTTGTATGGACATACAGAAAAACCTCAAATAGCCAAAGCAATCTTGAGAAAGAAGGATGGAACTGGAGAAATCAACCTGTCTGACTTTAGACTATACTACAAAGCTACAGTCATCAAGATGTATGGTACTGGCAAAAAGACGGAAAAATAGATCAATGGAACAAAATGGAAAGCCGAGAGATAAATCCACGCACCCATGGACACTTCATCTTTGACAAAGGAAGCAAGAATATACAGTGGAAAAAAGACAATTTCTTTAACAAGTGGTGCTGGGAAAACTGGTCAACCACTTGTAAAAGAATGAAACTAGAACACTTTTTAACACCATACACAAAAATAAACTCAAAATGGATTAAAAAATCTAAATGTAAGACCGGAAACTATAAAACTCCTAGAGGAAAACATAGGCAAAACACTCTCTGAGATAAATCAGAGCAGGATCTTTTACGACCCACCTCCCAAAGTAATGGAAATAAANGTAATGGAAATAAAAGCAAAAAAAAAAAAAAACAAATGGGACCTAATTAAACTTAAAAGCTATTACACATGAAGGAAACTATAAGCAAGCTGAAAAGATAGCCTTCAGAATGGGAGAAAATAATAACAAATGAAGCAACTGACAAAGAATTAATCTCAGAAATATGCAACTCCTGCAGCTCAATTCCAGAAAAATAAACGACCTAATCAAAAAATGGGTCAAAAAACTAAATAAACATTTCTCCAGAGAAGACATACAGATGGCTATCAAACACATGAAAAGATGCTCAACATCATTCATTATCAGAGAAATGCAAATCAAAACCACAATGAGGTACCATCTCACGCCGGTCAGAATGGCTGCTATCAAAAAGTCTACAAACAATTGGTGGTAATGCAAACTAGTACAGCAACTATGGAGAACANCATCATTCATTATCAGAGAAATGCAAATCAAAACCACAATGAGGTACCATCTCACGCCGGTCAGAATGGCTGCTATCAAAAAGTCTACAAACAATTGGTGGTAATGCAAACTAGTACAGCAACTATGGAGAACAGAGTGGAGATTCCTTAAAAAATTGGAAATAGAACTGCCATATGACCCAGCAATCCCACTGTTGGGCATACACATCGAGGAAACCAGAATTGAAAGAGACACGTGTATCTCAATGTTCATTGCTGCATTGTTTACAATAGCCAGGACATGGAAGCAACCTAGATGTCCATTAGCAGATGAATGGATAAGAAGCATGTGGTACATATGCACAGTTGAATATTACTCAACTATTAAAAAGAATGCATTTGAATCAGTTTTAATGAGGAGGATGAAACTGGAGCCTACTTTCAGTCAATTAAGTCATAAAGAAAAACACCAATGCAGTATATTAATGCATATATATGGAAGTTAGAAAGATGGTAACGATGACCCTATATGTGAGACAGCAAAAGAGACACAGATGCAAAGAAGAGACTTTTGGACTCTGTGGGATAAGGTGAGGGTGGGATGATTTGAGAGAATAGCACTGAACATTTATATTATCATATGTGAAATAGATCACCAGTCCAGGTTTGATGCATGAGACAGGGTGCTCAGGGCTGGTGAACTGGGATGACCCTGAGGGACAGGGTGGGGAAGGAGGTGGGAGGGGGATTCAGGATGGGAAACACATGTACACCAATGGCTGATTCTTCTCAATGTATGGCAAAAACCACTATAATATTGTAAAGTAATTAGCCTCCAATTAAAATAAATGGATTATTTTTTAAAAAGAGAAGTGAATAATCTTAATTTAAGCCACCACACATTTGCTTGTGGAATATAAATCTTTTCTAAACATAAAGAAAATAAACTGATCTGAACAATTAAAAAGAAATCAAATACCTGATGAGTCATGTGATATGAAATACATCTCAATATTTTGGTTGTATTTTGTTTAGGAAACTGACAAATGTATGGTGACATGTAAATTTATAGCCTAAAAAATCAAATTTTGGTATAAATACTTTGATTCTTCAACATAAGAATGAATACCTTGATATGAAAAAAAAATAT
>SJYQ01004939.1:38530-65283 GCA_006410935.1 Redunca redunca
CACATTGCAGGTGGATTCTTTACCAGCTGAGTCACAAGGGAAGCCCAAGAATACCAGAGTGGGTAGTTTATCCCTTCTCCAGGGGATCTTCCCTACCCAGGAATTGAACTGGATTCTTGCATTGCAGGCGGATTCTTTACCAACTGAGCTATCAAAGAAACGTATTGAATGGCACTACCTTACATAAACTAAAGAAATTATTTTGTTTTTCTAGTATTGTCGATGAACTTTTACCCTCTTTTATATTGGATTGGAAAATCAGAGAGGATTATGCAAATTCCTTTCCTATTTCACTACTTTTAAATATTCACTAAGCAGAAACAGTCTTTAAATAGCTTAGGCTCTGTATTGAATAGTCATTCTTAGAACTATTTCAAAGTACAGTACACAAAAACACAAACTGAACAATATGACACATTACGAGGTTGGAAAAACTATATGTAGAATTAGAATTGTTTAAGGTCATTTTCGTTGAGCTGTCTGATTCTCTTGTGAATCAGTTTTCACATTGTAAATCTTTGTGTGTCTTTCACATTTTAAATCTTTGTGCATAATATTACTTAATTCCTTTATATCTGTTTTGTAAATTGTGGTTTTCCTCTCTCATTTTGCCTGCTCTTTACTTCATTAAAATTCCTCCATCTATTTTGCTTTTAAGATTTAGATAAATAGTGCTGATGTGAAGCTTATGAGAAAAAAACAGAGGAGCATTTTGTAAATATACTAGTGGCTACATGTTTGCCTAAATTGTCAAGTGAGTTCAATGTATACACATGCTTGCTTTGTGAAACAGGAGCTCTCAGAGAGTGCTATACAGAATCTGATTTTTATTTCCTTCCTTTTCACTTCTGCTGAAGGTTTTTGAAGCTCCCCTTCTCTGTGTAGGTGTAATCTACTGTTCTTTTCAATAAATTAGTGCATATGGGAAAGCTGTTTTTCTAAGCTATGCTTTTCTTAGCTAACGATAAAATAGTTCCTTTTAATTTTTTACATTTCAAAGGACACCATATTTATACTTATTTCACATCAGTACATATTTTCTCCTAAGTTGCTCCTGATGATCCTCCATTTTTCTATATCGAGCAGTATTTCCCAGATTAAAAGTTCATAATTGGATACTACCTAGAAAGTATACTTAACCCTCGTTGTGCTCACTCAACCCTTTGTTTTTTTTTTTTTTGACTCCCAGGAATCAATTTCTGATAGGTATCATACTGCTCAATATAAGTGTATAGGACAGATGACAATTTAAGGTGACCAATTTTGATTTCATCTGTCTTCAGCTCATAAGTAGCCTGTTTGGCCAATAATTATGTTAGACACACACATAACATACATACAGCTCATACAACTCAAATCTTCTCCGGGCTTCTTGCATTGGCCTTAGGTCATTGATTTCCATTTATGAAACATTCCTTCATTTTAAAATATACTTTGCAAAACGAAGCTGACTCTTGGGAATTTTAGGCAGAGCTCCTGCTGGCGGTCCCTTCACATTTTCCTTTCGAAGCCTCGGGGATGCATTAAATAACATTCACAAACTATTTCTGAAAGCAAAGCTCTATTTTGAAAGCAACCAAATGATTGCCCTCAAATAGTTTCATTTAATAAGAGTATGCAAATTTTAATTACATTTTTGAGGAGACTATGCCTAGAGTTCTGAGAGAAATAACAACCATAGCAGTATTGGATTTCATCATTCTTGCTTATCAAGAGTTTAAAATATTTGAATAAATACCACTGTGTTTGCCCAGATAAATTCTGGAAATGAGGCATCTGAGTAACATTGTCAGAGGGGTTAATTTTATCTGTTTATTCTCTGTATTTGTTAAGAAGAGATTTTCTTCTCCTCATGGGTCTCAGAAACTGAATCATTCTGCTTACCAATAAAGAATAAAAATGAATTTTATGTCAAATATCATAAAGTAATAAAAAATATTTAGTGTTAGTATCTTTCTATTTACAGTTATGATAAAAAAATCATTAGAAAATAATACACCCATAACTGTTTATATAGAATGGATTTACTTGATTTCAATCCTTGAGTTTTCTGCTCAAAAACAATATTTACTAGCTGTTTTCAACTATAGCTGAAATGATATAGTTCTGAAGTCTACACTGATAGAAATCCTTCATAGTTTTGTAACCTCCTCAGGCAGGTCACCATGCTATAATTTGTGATTCATACTATCATTTTATTGATATAACTACCATATTATTATAAGGACAGGAAAATCATGATGGAGTCCTCTGCCTGTTAGCTTTTTGATCTTCTCTTATACCTCTCATTTATCCCTATGAGTTTATGAACATTTTGAACTAAGTTGAATATTATTTTCTCAAATGTATTAAAGAAAAAAACCATTTTTCATAAATGGGGCCATAATCCAATTTATCTATGAAGATATGAGGATAAACCATAAGATGATATACCTAAAAGAAGCAATTAAAAATATGATACTGGTTTCTAGCTTGATAACACTTATTCTTTTTCTTCCTTTGTATAACCCTAATTTAAAATTTGGGTATAGATGAGTGTTGCTAATTGAATACATTTTTTTTTTAATACATAGCATATTGGGCTTCCCAGGTGGCACTAGTGATAAACAACCTACCCGCCAATGCAGGAGACTAAAGAGACTTGGGTTTGATCCTGTGTTGGGAAGATCCCTGGAGGAGGGAGGGCATAGCAACCCACTCCAATGTTCTTGCCTGGAGAAGCCCAAGGATAGAGGACCTTGGTGGGCTAAGGTCCATGGGGGTCATGCACAACTAAGCGACTAACACTTTCACTTTTTTGTCAAGTTGCTTCTTATCAAAAAACAAAACAAAAGAGGAGTGTTGGTGAAGATATGGAGAAATTAGAAACCTTGTAATTCAGTTTTGAGGTTTTTACTTTAAAGGTAATACATATGAGCTATAATATACTGTTAGGAGGTTGATGAACAGAAACAAGATCCTCACAAAGAAATACTTAAAGAAGTAAGAAGTATTAACTGAAAGAAGAAAGAAAAATTATTTTCTCTTAGAAAGCTTAGGAAGTAGTACAACTTGGTTTGAAGGGATGCCAAGAAACTTGTCCTGAAGTTGCTTTTGCACAGGAAATGCCAGAGATAAATTGGTAGCTAAATCCACTAATATCAATAATTAAATTAAATGTCGATGGCCCAAACACCTTAATTAAAAGATAGATATTTACAGAGTGGATAAAATGCAAGACCCTACTATATGTGGTTTGCAAGGCGTTAATTTTAAACATAAAAGTAACGTAAACATAAAATTTAGATAGGTTGAATGTAAATGGATTAAAAAGGATCTGTTATGAAAACTGTAAATATAAGAAATTTAAACTTCAAATTTAAGCTTCTTTTTCAAAGTTGTTTTTGTTTGCCAGTTTCTTCCCCCAAAAGGCTTACTGACATTTTTATTGGAATTTGGCTGAATCTCTTTGTTTAGTTTAGGGATGCTGTAACAATATTGAATCTTTAGAGCCATAACACAGGATATCTCTCCACTTATTTATTTCTTTAATCTCGTTCAACAATGTTTTATATTTTTAAATGCAAATACAGGTTTTTTACATCCTTTGTCAGATTTAACCCTAAATATTTTATCAAAAATGGAATGTAAAAATTTTTTATTTTCTGATTTCTTATTGCTGTTATGTAGGAATTAAATTAATTTTGTACATTGATCTTGAGTCTTACAAGAAAATTTACTTAAGCAGTATTTCTTTAATATTTATGTCTACACAAAGATTTGTACACGAATGTTTACAAGAGACTTTATTTGTAATATTTCCAAACTGGATATGGCTTAAATGTCCACCAGCAGGTAAGTGGGTAACCAATTTATGATACATTCAAAGAATGAAACATTAATCATCAATAAACTCAATGAACTTTTGTTACACTCAAAATACATGGACAAATATAAAAATATGCTGTATGAAAGAAACTAGGCAAAAAGTACATATGATATCATTTCATTTTGGTTAAATTTAGAAAATGGAAGCTAATGTCAAATGACACCAAGGAGTCAGTGGTTGCCTGGGGATGGGGTGGAAAAGAGAAGCGAATGGGAAAGATTGTAAAAGAGCAAGTTGAAAGCTGAAAGTTATGCTCAGTCGTGTCCAACTCTTTGCCACCCCGTGGACTGTAGCCCACCAGGCTCCTCTGTCCATGGGATACTCCAGGCAAGAAAATTGGAGTGGGTTGCCATTTCCTTCTCCAGGGGATCTTCCCGACCTAGGGATCGAACCCAGGTCTCCTGCATTGCAAGCAGATGCTTTAACCTCTGAGCCACATGGGCAAGAGGGAGACTTTATGGTAATGGATATGTTCAATATTTTGACTGTGATAACAATACCTATGTGCAAAATTTCATCAAATGGTTCCTATTAAATATGTGAAGTTTCAGTTCAGTTCAGTTGCTCAGTTCTGTTTCCAGCTCTTTGAAACCTCATGGACTGCAGCTCTCCAGACTTCTGTTCTTCACCATTTCCTGAAGCTTGCTCAACCTCAAGTCCATGGAGTCAGTGAGGCTATCCAACCATCTCATCCTCTGCCATCCAGACTGTAGCCCTCCAGTGTCTTATGTCCATGAGATTCTCCAGGCAAGAATACTGGAGTGGGTAGTCATTCCCTTCTCCAGGGCATCTTCTTGGCCCAGGGATCAAAGTCTCCCACATTGCAGGCAGATTCCTTACCATGTGAGCTGCCAGGGAAGCCCCATGTGAGGTTTATGTTATGTCAATTATACAGTTTTTCAAAAAGCTTTTAAGCTTCTAAAAATGTCTTAAAATATCAGGGCTGTGAAATGTAAGATTTTAATAGTTGGCATAAATAGTAAAAAACACTCTATTGAGGTGTCGTTACTTCTCTACTCAATCATTACTTTCTTGATTCAATGAAAATAAATACAATTAGTTTAAAAACTAAAAAAAAACACTATAGTTTTATAGAAAATCTATATAATCTATATAAAATCTATAGATTTTATAGAAAATCATGCTAATTAACTCTGCTCTCTGTTTTATGCTAGTGAAATATTAAAATAAAATATCACATCTAAAAAAATTCAGGATAGCTCATGGAAAGCAGAACCCTAATTCATTCCCCCCCACCCTGGACAAAGATATAGGATTAAGTCATACTTACTGCATTATTCAAGTTAAATGTTTGTGAAGCAAAAGATTTCTAACAATGTATATTTTATGTGAGTCGTTGCCTCATACTAAATTTAAATATAGACACCCTGAAGTTATCTACAATGAACTGTATCAACCATTTGCATTTCAAACTTAAAGCCAAAACAGATTTGTGTGATAACCTTAGTTATTTCTATTCCTTAATTACTATGATAGCACCATTGATAGTGCCAAATTTTTTATGAGACTACTGGCAGAAATACAGACTTTAAAAAATTTTCAGAACAATTTGTAATGTTACTAATTCAAATATATATATGTATAAGTAAGTAAGTGTTAGTAGCTAAGTTATGCCCTACTCTTTGCAACCCATGGATTGCAGCCCACCAGGTTCCTCTGTCCATGAGATTTTCCAGGCAAGGATTCTGGAGTGGTTTGCCATTTCCTTCTCCAAGGGATTTTCCCAACCCAGGGATCGAACCTGGGTCTCCTGCACTGCAGCAGATTCTTTACCGACTGAGCTACAGGGAAGCCCATATATGTATATATATACATATAAATCCAAAATGTACATTAGTGAACAATAACAAAGTAATATCAAAGGAAGGGCATGTTAAAAAATGTATATTGTACCTTCCCAGGATGTTTCTCTTGGATTTATTTTTAAACCAGTACCTTGAGGTATTTAAATTTTCATCTTGCAAACTATTATCATTATACGATTGAAAACAATTTTATTCCAAAAATGTTCTTTTATTATTGTTTTGCAAAATAAGCCTCATTTATGAATAGGAGGTATTCACTGTATTCAGGATAACACTGAAAAACAAAACAACAACAACAAAATAAATGTATATATGCTTTAGGATTTTCATCTTTAGTTAATATGTATTCTTTCATTTGCAGATATAATTTTTTTCTGAGAATAATGATTAATCATGTAGTGTTTTTCATAGAGATTCACAAAATGAATTTTAACTACTGAAGCACAATGAGTGTGCGTATCATCATCATAGCCATAAATCACTGGATATACTGACAAGCACTTAACAAACTAACACAATTTTACTTAATCCCTATGATTATAAAGAGATAAAATACATTTGACTAAGAGTGCAACAAGTTAACTTATATTATTTGTTCAAATTCAAGTTAATGATTAAGAGTTTTCATATTAATGAAGAATGAATTTTTTTTTAACATAGTAACCCTTTTGAGCATTTTTCACTGCCAGGTCTCAATTTTAAGAAGCTTCCGATCATCTGCATATACAGATTTTTTTCCCCTCTTCTCCCTGAGTCTAAAGCCTTAAATTAAATTATCAAGGAATGACTTAATACATTTCTGAATAAATGCCTATGGAGAGATGTCTTTTGGTTAATTTTCATGCACATCAGAGTTACTTTATAAATAATCATTATTCTGGCAGAGCATACATTTATACAAGTAAACACTATATACATCTGTACAAGTATCAATTGTTGAACATAAATGGCATTGAACAATCAGTTTTAAATTAATTTTTGAGACCACCAGTGTTTTATTTTCCTCTGAAATTAAAAAAAAAGAAGTCTGAGTTTGACAGCTCATAAAATATTGCAATTTCTGAGTTTGAAAAAATTGTACAAGATTGAACATTTTCATCAGATATACAAATGCTCAAGAATATTTTTAAATCTGAATGTGACAGGCATACTATGCAAATATTAACTTATAATATTATAACACTGATAATCAATTATACAGATATATTCTATAATGTAATCTGACTTAAATGCTTGGGAGGATTTTTTTCCCTAT
Organism: Redunca redunca; assembly: GCA_006410935.1. Taxonomy (NCBI): domain Eukaryota; kingdom Metazoa; phylum Chordata; class Mammalia; order Artiodactyla; family Bovidae; genus Redunca; species Redunca redunca. Next base: position 45,480 of record SJYQ01004939.1, read on the forward strand.
CACATTCACCAGAAGTGTTGCAGTTACCACTTGCCATGCATTGTGTAATTTGCCTTAAGTGTGTTGCCTTATTTTATCATCATAGCAGCCTCATGGGGCAGATTTTAAGATTCCCAATTCACAAATATGGGAAGTAAAGAATGAGTAGTCAATTAATTTTGCTAATACTCTGATGTTTGTGATTCAAGCCCAGTCTGCTTTGTCTCCCAAACCCAATTTTTCATTTTTTTTAAAACTTCTATTAAGTTATAATGATAAAGACTACAAAAGATGAATCCCTTGCCCTCCAGGAGCTTATAGAAGTAGTTGATCCAGATAAGCTCATAGTTGAAAGAAAGGAGAGTTTAATGTATTGTAACCTATTGGTTAAGAGGAAAGAAATTCCTGTTGGTATAGTCTTGAAGAAGGATGATTAACTCAGACACTACTGGAAGATTAGAAGAACTTGGAAAGTTTCCTGGGGTGATTTCCTAAGGTATGAGGGAAAATTGGCCACTGTAAAGTAACAAGAGGGAATGGAAAGGTCATTATACTAAAGAAGCTCCTTGTAAATGTCTAAAATGTAAGGAGCATAATCTATAAGTTGGTAATATTAGAGAAATGTTTCAGACAGTGTGCCTAGACCTTAATTCAAGTCTGTGAAGGGAAAAAGAAATGCAGGATCCTGAGGATGAGAGTAAGCAGAAAGATAACTGTAGGAGAACACTAAAGACACACAATGGTATCTTTAGACTTTTTGCCAACAGTTTAAAAGCTGTTTTCCAGACTAGTCTGGAAAAAAAAAAGTTTTGAGTCTGAGATTTTACCCCGCTATGCAAGGTTACATGTTAGTTTGTCACCTTTTCATGGATGCTGACAGAGAATATAAGACCCTTGGGTCAGAGGCTATAACTTGTAATCCACAGTGATAGCAGTAGCCAGAGTATCAGCATGTCGAGTTTTGTTCTATGAATCATGGTTCCCTCAAGGTCACACTAAGAGGGCAAAGTGACAGCCACACAGGCAGTAGTTTGCATCACGGGAGAGGATCTGGGAGCTTAGTGAACCTGAGTCTGTCTAATGTGCAATAAACACAACTACATTTTGTTCCTGAAGGAAGCACTATCTCTAAGCTTTCAAGGTAGATGGCTATATAAACATCTTGAAAAGACAGTCCAGAACAAATCTAGTAAGTGCCTTACTCATAAGATTTGGAGAAATGTGAGAGGTTCACAAAAATTGTCTTGCAACTTTTCAAATAATAAATTTAGCTGTTTTTAATCACTAGAACTTGGGGCTTCCTTCGTGGCTTAATAGTAAAGAATCCACCTGCAATGCAGTAACTGCAGGAGAAATAGGTTCCATCCCTGGCTTAAGAAGGTCCCCTGGAGGAAGAAATGGCAACATACCCCAGTGTTCTTACCAGGTTAATTCTATGGACAGAGGAGCCTGGCACTCTAGAGCCCATAAGGTTGAAAAGATTTGGAAAAGACTGAAGCCAACAGAACACACAATCACTAAAACGGTATTTCTAGTAGCAAATGGAGGCACTGATTTAAAATAGTATAATATAAAATGAAGTATACCATTATTTGGGCTTCCCTGGTGGCTCAGCTGGTAAAGAATCTGCCTGCAATGCAGGAGAACTGGGTTTGATCCCTGGGTTGGGAAAATCCCCTGGAGGAGGGCATGGCAATCCACTCCAGTATTCTTGCCTGGATAATTCCCAAGGACAGAGGAGCCAGCAAGCTGTAGTCAATGGGATCTCAAAAGTCAGACAGGACTGGGCAACTAAGCACAGCACAGCACATACCATTATTTAAAAGAACCAAACAGTACTGGCTGTTAGTTTTTAGTTTTTGAAATAATTTTCCTAACCTGGAATGCTTTAAAACTGAATTTAAAATAATATTTGTAATTAATACTTTATATGGTTTGACTACTCTCCTTTTTCATTTATTAAAATTTTACTTTATTTAAAGAGTACTTTAGGCTTCCCTGGTGGCTCATACAGCAAAGGCTCATACACCTGCAATGTAGGAGACCCGTTTGATCCCTGGGTCAGGAAGATTCCCTGGAGAAGGATATGGCAACTCACTCCAGTATTCTTGCTGTAGAATACCATGGACAGAGGAGTCTGGTGGGCTATGGTCCATGGGGTCACAAAGATTTGGACATGACTGAGTGACTCACAAAGAATAATTTATATAAAATGAAGTTTTAATTTTTAAAAAAGTTTTTAACAATACAAACCAACAACATCACAACAATGAACTCAGGCTTTTCCCATCTTTCCTCAGTCTTTTAGAAAGACAATGATTTTCTCTTAACTTAGTCATCAGGTTTGACATCTCATTGATAAGTGTCTAAAACTCAAAGTTTTCATAACTAGCCTTGCATATGTTATGTATTTACTATGGACAGGAAAATTTTAATAGTCATTACTCTACAACAAGAACTAAACAATTAGAAACACTGTACATGAAATGAAACAAAATTGTAAGAGATTTAGAAGCAAACCCTTTTAAGGATCACTGCCAGTTCCTTAGTTACTTTGAGATAGTGACACAGTTTTAATTAGGAACTTATATTGTAGTTTAGGGAATATTGACACTTTATGTAACACTACTGAAAAGACAAAGCACCTTGTTGTATGACCTGGTGTCTTCATAGCTGGGAAATGACAGTGAAAAACTCTTACATTTTATGCTGAATGGGACTGGTGTTCTTCAGTTAGCATCTGATTTCTTTCACTGAGCAGTGGGTCAATAGCTCCCATCAAGTACAACCTATCCTGCTGCTGGTAGCAATTTCTGAAATACCTTACTATAATAATGTCATTCTTAAAGGCACCTTGCAAACAGAAGGGTCTCAAGGCATTTTGAAAAATGTTGACAACTAATTTGCAACATACATTTTATAGAAATGACATTTCTTGCTTCTGAAATGAGACATCTCCTGGGTGAAAGATGACAGGTGATTAACAGAGTAGAGCAGTGCTACACAAGTGGTAAAGAATTCTCCATGTAGTGGGAGCTGGGGGCTGGGACCTTAAGATCATTGACAGAATACATAATAACAATTAGTGGTTGACTGAGGCTCTAGGGTTAACATACTTATTTTTGAAAAGTTTTAATAAGCCCAAAAAGATTTGAATTCTTAGAAAAAGAGAATCTATAGTGGACTATTGTACCAAATAAGCAAGAGAAATAACTGCTTCATTGAGCCACTAGCACATGTTTGCATTTAAATGTTTCATCCTTTAGATTTCAATGACCTAAAAGATCCCTTTTTTTGGGTGTACATTTGTGACTACTCTTTCTTATAAACAGTAAAGTTTGTCAACAGATATTTTGGTGGCATTTACGAAGTGACAAAGACTGTTGAAGATACTAGAATATAGACATGAATAAAGCTTTGAGCTTGAGAAATTCATTTCACCTCTATATTTTGTGGAAAGATTTTAGTGTCAGGGTTTCCTAGGTGAGATTTTAGAAATATTTGAGGGCAAGATATGTTACAAAAAGGTATTTAATTATAAAATATTAGTATGGATGTACTCATAATAAAGGCTATTTTCACTTAAAAATATAACAATTATCATAATAATTGAAATGTATACTTTTGAATGATTATGGTGCCAGTTTTAAAAGCTGGAATATAAACAGTGGCATATTTCAATTCTCTAGTAAATACTACCATATTATACTTTTTTTTAAAAACATTCAGGATTTAAGGCAAAATTAAAAGAGGCTTTTGGTTAATCAACTGCATATAAAAGTGGGAATTACTGATGATGCTCATCTTTGGTCTACTTAAAGATAAAAAGCATATAGTGAATTGAAAGAAATTATTTTAATATGTGAACATGTCAGACAGGAATGTACTTTGTTAAGGCCCCTTCTGTAAAGGCTGATTATAACTCAGTTTGACCACTCTGTACTTTCAGCATTTGATGGTGATCTATTTGACTATGTAAGGGGATCATTTCTTTCAACTTTCATGAACCAATTCTTATGTAGCTTACTGGCAATGATTGAACCCACATTTAGATTGAAATATAAAGAGTTTAAAAATGTATCCATTTGTTAATAATATTTTCAACTTCGTGGAGAATGATAAAAACTTTAGCTGCACCTGTTCTCTGAAGCTTCCCAGTTGGCTCAAGGGAAAATAATCCACCTGCCAAGAAGGAAGCTGAGGCTCAATCCTTGGGTTGGGAGCATTATCTAGAGAAGCAACCCACTCCAGTAATCTTTCCTGAGAAATCCCATGGACAAGAGAAACTGGTGGGCTACAGTCTATGGGTTACAAAAGAATCAGACACAACTTAGTGACCAAAACAAAAACAAATGGCTCTCTGCTCAAGGTTTTTGCTTTATTTTTGTCCTCCATTTTTTTTTTTGCATCAGTTGATAATCCTCTTCTGTGTTATAGTNTAGTCGTAATGATAGTTCAATGTAGGGTTTTTATACTAATTGCCAATATTTACTAGAATTTGTCAGAAATCAGTCATTAATCAATGAAAAGGAAATATTTGAATCACTTAGAGGAAGGAAATATCTTTTAGAAATCATTCTTCTGCCTTCTTCTACTACCCTGAAACCAACTGTTAGAATATGTGAATGGGTGCTTTTTATATCTTTAAGTCATATGCTTTTGTTTGGGATATTTGAGAGGAGAGACCAAAGGTGAACAGAAGGTTAATGCAAGGTCATTGCAAGTATGCAGACAGAATGGAGTCTTAATTCCCAGAACCTCTCAATATGTTACCTTATATGGAAGAAGGGGACTTTGCAAATATAACTAAATTCAAGGCCTTGAGATGGGAATATCATCCTGGATTACATGGGTGAGCCCAATGTAATCACAATTTTCCTCATAAGAGAAGTAGGAAAGGCAAAGTCAGAGAGGGTAATGGGATGTGTAATAAATGATGCAGAGATTGGAGTGATACAGTCACAAACCAAGTCATGCTGGTAGCTGGTAGCCTGCAGAAGTTGGAAAAGGCAAGAGAACATCCAAAATGAATCTGACCCAGCCAACACTTTGATCCTAGGATTTCTGGCCTCCTGCCCTATAAGATAATTGTTGCTGCTGTTTGGTCGCTAAGTTGTGTCTGACTTTTTGTGACCCCACAGACTGCAGCATGCCATGCTTCTCTGTCCTTCACTATTTCCTATAGTTTCCTCAAATTGATGTCCATTGAGTCGATGATGCTATCTAACCATCCCATCCTCTGCTGCCCTCTTCTCTTGCCTTCAACCTCTCCCAGCATGTGGGTCTTTTCCAATGAATCAGTACTTTGCATCAGATGTCCAAAGTATTTGAGCTTCAATGAATGAATGAGTCCTTCCAATGAATATTCAAAGCTGATTTCCTTTAGAATTGACTAGTTTGATATCTTTGCAATCCAAGGGACTCTCAAGAGTTTTCCCCAGCCTCACAATTCAAAAGCATCAGTTCTCTGGTGCTCAGCCTTCTTTATGGTCCCACTCTCACAACTCTACATGACTACTGGGAAAACCAGAGTTTTGATTATACAAACCTTTTTTTGGCAGAACTGATGTCTTTGCTTTTTAATATGCTGTCTCTGTCATAGCTTTCTTTACAAAGAGTAAGCATGTTTTAATTTCATGGCTGCAGCAGTCACCATCTGCAGTGAATTTGAAGCCCAAGAAAATAAAGTCTTCACTCTTTCCACTTTTTACCCATTTATTTGCCATGATGTAATGGGACCAGATATGCAGATGACACCATCCTTATGGCAGAAAGTAAAGAAGATCTAAAGAGCCTCTTGATGCAAGTGAAAGAGGAGAGTGAAAAAGCCGGCTTAAAGCTCAACATTCAGAAAACTANTTTTTACCCATTTATTTGCCATGATGTAATGGGACCAGATATGCAGATGACACCATCCTTATGGAAGAAAGTAAAGAAGATCTAAAGAGCCTCTTGATGCAAGTGAAAGAGGAGAGTGAAAAAGCCGGCTTAAAGCTCAACATTCAGAAAACTAATATCATGGCATTTGGTCCCATCACTTCATGGCAAATAGATGGGAAAACAGTGGAAACAGTGTCAGACTTTATTTTTGGGGGCTCCAAAATCACTGCAGATGGTGATTCCAGTCATGAAATTAAAAGACGCTTACTCTTTGGAAGGAAAGTTATGACTAACCTAGATAGCATATTAAAAAGCAGAGACATTACTTTTCCAACAAAGGTCTGTCTAGTCAAGGCTATGTTTTTTCCAGTGGTCATGTATAGATGTGATAGTTGGACTATAAGGAAAGCTGAATGCCAAAGAATTGATACTTTTGAACTGTGGTGTTGGATAAGACTCTTGAGAGTTCCTCGGACTGCAGTGAGATCCAACCAGTCCATCCTAAAGGAAAGCAATCCTGGGTGTTCATTGGAAGGACTGATGTTGAAGCTGAAATGCCAATATTTTGGCCACCTGATGCAAAGAGCTGACTTATTTGAAAAGACTCTGATGTTGGGAAAGATTGAAGGCAGGAAGAGAAGGGGATGACAGAGGATGAGATGGTTAGATGGCATCATTGACTCAATGGACATGAGTCTGGGTAAACTCCAGGAATTGGTGATGGACTTGGAGGCCTGGCATGCTGTGGTTCATGGGGTCACAAAGAGTCAGACATGACTGAGAGATTGAACTGAACTGAACTGAATGGGACCAGATGTCATGATCTTAGCTTTTTTTTTTTTTTTTTAATGTTGAGTTTTAAGCAGTTTTATCACTCATCTTTCACCATCAAAACACTCATTAGTTCCTCTTCACTTTCTGCTACTAGAGTGGTATCATGTGCATATATATGAAACTGTTGATATTTTCTGGCAATCTTGATGCCAGCTTGTGATTTATCCAGCCTGGCATTTCTTATGATGTGTTCTGCATAGAAGTTAAAAAACTGGATGACAATACACAACTTTATGTTACTTCTTTCCCAATCTTGCACCACTGGGTTGTTTCATGTCTGTTTCTAACTGTTTCATACAGGTTTCTGAGGAAATAAGTAAGGTGGTCTGGTATTTCCATCTCTTTAAGAATTTTTTCACAGTTTGTTGTGATTCACATATTCAAAAGCTTTTGCATAGTCAATGAAGTAAAAGATATAATACATATGTATTATTTAAAGCTACTGCATTTTGGGCAACTTGAAATAGCAGTTATAGGAACTAATACTCAAAATATACTCTGGTTAGATTTCCTTTATACCTTACCCTGCAAAATCATTTAACATGACAGTAGTTTAAACAAAAATGGAGCTATAGCTATTTCCCAGAAAAGTATTGATTACATATGATTATCACACACTGGTTATAATACTCTCTTCCAACAACACAAGAGAAGACTCTACACATGGACATCACCAGATGGTCAACACCGAAATCAGATTGATTATATTCTTTGCAGCCAAAGATGGAGAAGCTCTATACAGTCAGCAAAAACAAGACCAGGAGCTGACTGTGGCTCAGATCATAAACTCTTTATTGCCAAATTCAGACTTAAATTGAAGAAAGTGGGGAAAACCACTAGACCATTCAGGTCTATGACCTAAATCAAATCTGTTATGATTATAGAGTGGAAGTGAGAAATAGATTTAAGGGTCTAGATCTGATAGAGTGCCTGATGAACTATGGACAGAGGTTTGTGACATTCAGACAGGAGACAGGGATCAAGACAATCCCCATGGGAAAGAAGTGCAAAAAAGCTAAATGGCTGTCTGAGGAGGCCTTACAAATAGCTGAGAAAAGGAGAGAAGCAAAGGAGAAAAGAAAAGATATAAGCATCTGAATGCAGAGTTCCAAAGAATAGCAAGGAGAGATAAGAAAGCCTTCCTCAGCAATCAGTGCAAAGAAATAGAGGAAAACAATAGAATGGGAAAGACTAGAGATCTTTTCAAGAAAATTAGAGATACCAAGGGAACATTTCATGCAAAGATAGGCTCGATGAAGGACAGAAATTGTATGGACTTAACAGAAGCAGAAGATATTAAGAAGAGGTGGTAAGGATACACAGGAGAACTGTACAAAAAAGATCTTCATGACCAAGATAATCATGATGATGTGATCACTCACCTAGAGCCAGACATCTTGGAATGTGAAGTCAAGTGGGCCTTAGAAAGCATCACTATGAACAAAGCTAGTGGAGGTGATGGAATTCCAGTTGAGCTATTTCAAATCCTGAAAGATGATGCTGTGAAAGTGCTACACTCAATATGCCAACAAATTTGGAAAACTCAGCAGTGGCCACAGAACTGGAAAAGGTAAGTTTTTATTCCTATCCCAAAGAAAGGCAATGCCAAAGAATCCTCAAACTACTGCACAATTGCACTCATCTCACATGCTAGGAAAGTAATGCTCAAAATTCTCCAAGCCAGGCTTCAGCAGTACATGAACCGTGAACTTCCAGATGTTCAAGCTGGTTTTAGAAAAGGCAGAGGAACCAGATATCAAATTTCCAACATCTGCTGGATCATCGAAAAAGCAAGAGAGTTCCAGAAAAACATCTATTTCTGCTTTACTGACTATGCCAAAGCCTTTGACAGTGTGGATCACAATAAACTGTGGAAAATTCTGAAAGAGATGGGAATACCAGACCACCTGACCTGCCTCTTGAGAAATCTGTATGCAGGTCAGGAAGCAACAGTTAGAACTGGACATGGAACAGACTGATTTCAAATAGGAAAAGGAGTAAGTCAAGGCTGTATATTGTCATCCTGCTTGTTTAACTTATATGCAGAGTACATCATGAGAAACGCTGGGCTAGAAGAAGCACAAGCTGGAAGCCAGATTGCCGGGAGAAATATCAATAACCTCAGATATGCAGATGACAGCACTCTTTTGGCAGAAAGCGAAGAGGAACTAAAAAGCCTGTTGATGAAAGTGAAAGAGGTGAGTGAAAAAGTTGGCTTAAAGCCCAACATTCAGAAGACTAAGATCATGGCATCTGGTCCCATCACTTCATGGGAAATAGATGGGGAAACAGTGGAATCAGTGTTAGACTTTATTTTTGGGGGCTCCAAAATCACTGCAGATGGTGACTGCAGCCATGAAATTAAAAAATACTTACTCCTTTGAAGAAAAGTTATGACCAACTTAGATAGCATACTAAAAAGCAGAGACATTACTTTGCCAACAAAGGTCCATCTATTCAAGGCTCTGGTTTTTCCAGTAGTCATGTATGGATGAGAGCGTTGGACTGTGAAGAAAGCTGAGTGCCAAAGAATTGATGCTTTTGAAGTGTGGTGTTGGAGAAGACTCTTGAGAGTCCTTTGGACACACAAGGAAATCCAACCAGTCCATCCTAAAGGAGATCAGTCCTGGGTGTTCATTGGAAGGACTGATGCTAAAGCTGAAACTCCAGTACTTTGGCCACCTCATGTGAAGAGTTGAGTCATTGGAAAAAACTCTGATGCTGGAACGGATTAGGAGCAGGAGAAGGGGGAGACAGAGGATGAGATGGTTGGATGGCATCACCGACTGGATGGGCGTGAGTTTGAGTGAACTCTGGGAGATGGTGATGGACAGGGAGGCCTGGTGTGCTGCAATTCATGGAGTTGCAAAGAGTTGGACACGACTGAGCGAATTAACTGAAATTAACTGATGCTGAATAAGAAACTCCGATACTTTGGCCACCTCATAAGAAAAGTTGACACATTGGAAAAGACCCTGATGCTAGGAGGGACAGGGGGCAGGAGGAGAAAGGGATGATAGAGGATGAGATGGCTGGATGGCATCACTGACTTAGTGGACATGAGGTTTAGTGAACTCCGGGAGTTGGTGATGGACAGGGAGGCCTGGCGTGCTGTTATTCGTGGAGTAGCAAAGATTCGGACACAACTGAGGCGAGTGAACTAACTAACTAACTATTCACTAAAGGACATTGTTTTTAGATGAACAGTAACTGGCCCTATGTTGCAATGTGGGCATGAGATTGTTAGTTTACACACACCACTCCCAAGAATGTGGTCTCATGGAGAGTTATTCATCCATCCAAACCTATCTGTCATTTTTTTTTTTTGTGAAAAATTGTTGTGATAGTTTAGAATGCAAACACTTTTTACGATCATTTCTTCCTCCCATTTTCCCCTTGAAAAATCCAGATAGGATTATAGAAAATAAAATAGCTGCTAAACTACAAGAATAGCTAAGCTCAAAGTCATAGTCAATTAAAATATGACTCAAATAGGAAGAATTATCACAGAGCTGGATTAGAGAAAGAAATTTGAAAGCAGTAACTTCAATTTTTTCTCCACTTAGCAGTATTAATATTCTAGAGTTGTATGTTAACATGCCAAAATGGTCTAAAAGATTAATGAGAACTGTTAATGACAAAATTAAGTCTCTCATTATGGTTTCTTTCTTACCTTCTTCCGTATTTTTCCCTATCGCACCTGTGAGATGCTCAGGTGAGAATACACATGTCCAGATGTTTTCAGTTGTGAGTGCTTTTTTTTTTGAAAAACCAGATCATGATGAGATATAGAAGTAGTAAAATTAAATGTCTGCAACAGGTACTCCATTAATTGTTTTTCTTTTTCCACTTTCCTTTTGAATAATGCAATGCTTGAAAAAGATAGACCATTTTTGTTCTCTGGAAAATTCAAAAAATTACTTTAAAATTACTGAGTAGTTTATTCAGTTCAGTTCACTTCAGTTCAGTCACTCAGTCATGTCCGACTCTTTGCGACCCCATGATTTGCAGCACGCCAGGCCTCCCTGTCCATCACCATCTCCCGGAGTTCACTCAGACTCACGTCCATTGAGTCTGTGATGCCATCCAGCCATCTCATCCTCTGTCGTCCCCTTCTCCTCCTGCCCCCAATCCCTCCCAGCATCAGAGTCTTTTCCAGTGAGTCAACTCTTCGCATGAGGTGGCCAGAGTACTGGAGCTTCAGCTTTAGCATCAGTCCTTCCAAAGAAATCCCAGGGCTGATCTCCTTCAGAATGGACTGGTTGGATCTCCTTGCAGTCCAAGGGACTCTGAAGAGTCTTCTCCAACACCACAGTTTAAACGCATCAATTCTTCAGCGCTCAGCCTTCTTCGTAGTCCAACTCTCACATCCATACATGACCACTGGAAAAACCATAGCCTTGAGTAGACGGACCTTAGTCGGCAAAGTAATGTCTCTGCTTTTGAATATACTGTCTAGGTTGGTCATAACTTTTCTTCCAAGGAGTAAGTGTCTTTTAATTTCATGGCTGAAGTCACCATCTGCAGTGATTTTGGAGCCCCCCAAAATAAAGTCTGACACTGTTTCTATTGTTTCTCTATCTATTTGCCATGAAGTGATGGGACCGGATGCCATGATCTTCGTTTTCTGAATGTTGAGCTTTAAGCCAACTTTTATTTTCTAGTTAATTCAAATAATCTGAAATTCTGAAGTTTAAACTCACTAAAACTTCTAAAATTCTAATTATGAAAGTCAGCATTTATTTGAAAATATTTCAACATGAATGTTCAAATCTGAAGATTAGATTAACATTAATATAGTATCAGTTATCTTTTGAATACCATGCAATGTGCTAGACATGGAAAAGAGAGGTGAGCAGCATCAAAGAAATCCAAATGCAGTGGGGAAAGCCTACAGAAGATGACAATGGTGAATTCAGACCAGACAACTTATATTAGATGAACGGTCTTATTATTATGGGGTCTAAAGATATAGGCAATGATACTGAAGGGGATAAAGATGCTAACATAACATAATTCCTTTTGTTTTTACTCTTCACAAATCCTGTTTCTATAATTAGTGGAAAACACCAGTGTTACTGTTTTCAATCATTTATTACCTTTCACAATTCATTACATACATATCTATGTTTTAAAGAACAGTATTTCTCCTTGTATAATTCTTTCTCCTAGTGACTTAATTGTTTTCATCTTTGAAACCACAAGAGGTTGCTGAAGTCAGTACTTTATTTTGAGTTAAGGCAAAAGATTAAATTAAAGGAGCTGCTAGATTTTCCTCACAAACTAGTGTGTGAGGAGGGAACTAAAACTACACCCTCATTTGTCTCTCTTTGCCCAGATGCCTTTCCTGTTTTCTTCCCTCTTTGTCTCTGTCTTCTCTTAGGCCACAAGTAAAAATTGTTGAAAAATTTAACAGTCTTCCAAATCTGATTGGCAATATGAGGAATGAGCTGGGGTGACAATAGATTTTTAACCTTTAATCTCAGCAGACAAAGGTACTGAGAAAGCTGGAATTGTAAAAGAAAGAGAATTCTAGATAAAAATATTACTTTGTAATCTATGAATTTTGTCGGTTTTCCTCTTGCTTTCCATTTCTCACAAGTTTATATCTCATGTTTTGTTCCAAGACATTCTTCAATAACCAAAGCATTACTCAAGTAAGAGAGAACTACCAGTGGATTTGGTTTCTACTTAGATTTGCTATGTAGATTTTCTACTTAATTGCTGTGTAATCATGGGGAAATCACTGTTTCAAGTAATTGGGAGTGAAAAACTCAGATTTATGATAGTAATAAAGTGTTTACTAGGATGCAGTTGCTTGAATAACAACAAAATCTTGGACCCAGTTGTTCAAATAATTCACCCAACCTTGTTTCTAAAGTCATCTTACTATGATTTGAAAATAACTTAAAGCACATGAGGTTTCAGTATAGTTAAGAATGCTATAAAATATAGAACTCTTAAAATTCTTAAAACTAGGAAGAAAAGCTCATGGTAGTAGTCTTAAAACATAAAAAGAAAAAAAGTACATTAGCCTGAGAATTACATCAAAATATTTTTAGGTTGTATTTCCTTTCTTCTGTCAAGAGACAGAAGAGTTCTAATTTTTTATTGTAAGTCCAACTGTCTTGAAGATGCTCCTCTCCCATTCAAAATTCCCCAGAATTACTTCTCTGAAGGCCTGGCTTTGGCTCTCTCTAATCTCCCCTTCAATTTCTTTTCTTGAATATTTATTCTTCTTTTCAGTAAGTAGTTTGCCTTTAAATATAAATCTCTCCAGCTTTCTTACCAACATTTTATCTGCATGATAAAACACAAGACCTAGCAGGCTAGAACCATATCTTAGAAGGTAGTAGAATTGAAGAGAAAGGTCCAGAAAATATTAATATCAATAAATTATTCTTAATGGACAGGGGTAATAGATGGCATAATAACATATGCTCTCATTCCTTTATTTTTCCTTCTTTCCTTATTTTCTTCATCTATACATTATCTTTCTGCCTTTTTCTGCCACTACTACACTTATTATACTTTTAAGTCAAATTATACTTCCTTCACCAATTCCTTGGCCACCTGATGCAAAGAGCTGATTCTTAGGAAAAGACCTTGAATGTAGATGTGGAGCAGAGAGGAGTGTCTTTTCTAGCACCAGCCCCCACGTAGAGGGCCCCTCCTTTCTTGCCACCCTCCCCAGTGTTCAGGGTAACACCCAGGTCCCTCAGTCCTGTGAGGTCTGTCCCTTGCCCCCCTCCCAGAGCATCCCCCCCGGCCTGGGTTCCCCACACCTGCTCTGCATGCCCCACTCTCCCATCATTTGCTCCTGCCCTTCCCACTACATTGCCTTCTATCAGCAAGTAGCTTCATCCTTCAGGCCCATTCCTTGAATGTAGGAATGATTGAGGGCAAGAGAAGGGGGTGACAGAGGATGAGATGGTTGGATGGCATCATTGACTCGAACGGCATGAGTTTGAGCAAACTCCTGGAGCTAGTACAAGTACAAGGAAGCCTGGTGTGCTGCAGTTCATGGGGTCACAAAAAGTAGGACATGACTGAGTGACTAAATAACAGCATACCTCCTTCATAAACTATACTTGATTAAATCAATCACAATTTTAGTGTCTATATGTTAATATCCTTATATATCATTTACTTACCTATCTACTTTGTATAAGTAATCTTAATTTTTTTTATTATTTAATGCCATTTCTCCTTCTGATTGTTCATTATATGTCCTTTGTGTTCTTTCTCCTTACCTGGACAGCAAATTATTTGAAGATGGTCCATACCTTTTTTTTATCCGCTAAGTTTGTCTAATGCAGTGTAAGTCATGCCATAGTGGCTATTGAAGCTTTATTTGGTTCATAAAAAGTAGAGTAGAGTGTTTACCAGGGGATTGGAAATTTGCAGACTTTGCCTAGACCTGGCTAATTATATTCTTATAAATATCAGCCTTAAAATACAGCTCTCTATTGACTAATTAAGTAAAACCACTGCTGTCTCTATTCTCTAATGAACTTAATTTACAGATGTGTGTCCTTAACACATGAAAGAATGTGGATTGGAAGAGTGTACATGGAAGGTGGCCTGGAAGAGTTCATAAAATTGGTGATGACAAAAGCTTTAACAAATACCTGTATTGACAAATGATGTAAAAAGGAGGAAGGATGTATGACAGGAAGTGACTTTGTGACCTATAAGTGGGTTTTGAATGATCTCCATTCTCTCTTTTCATATTTTCAGAGACATGTAATTAAACATGAGAAAATATATTGGGATAAATCTTTTGGGGGATTAAAAGTTGCAATTGATCCCACCAGTACAACTGACAGGATTGTCTAACATGATCCTTCTTCATCCTCTACATTTTAACCCAAAGGGAAGGACAGAGTAAGTTTCTCAGTGTTTCTTAGGTGATGAACACAGATTCCTCCTGTTTTAAAGAATCAAGGAAGAAAATATTCAAATAATGTGAAGGAAATTATAAATATTGTAAGTTCAAATTTATGGCTCAATTAGATGTTTTGTGACTCTAAGAAAGCAATGTGCAATTAATTCCTTTTCTTTCTTGATATGTTAAGTATAACGTAGCATGCCTCTGAATTTTGCCTTTAGTAGAATTGTCTATCATACAATTTTCATGTGGTGTTTATCAAATCAGGATACAAATACAGTTCTTACCCAAATAATTTAGTTGATTAAATATACATCAGTTCTTTCATACACATGTTATGGTTGATAATGACTTTAGAGTTACCCAGAGTTACGTAGTTGGCTTAAACACAACTGAATGATATGGCTAAAGAAAACATCTCTAATTTTAGATAATTAATATAATGTACAAAGAAACTTTGTAGAGGATGTCTGTGAAGAATAGTGTGAACTTCATNNACTTCATCAGTATAAAAGTATTTTTTAAAAGAAGTTGCTGTATTGCTTTCTTAATTTAACTCTTTAAGGTAATGCTTTCATTGAAAGGATTTCTAACTATAACAGTCTATTTCTGTGTGTAAGGTACAAATACATTAATATCAAAGGTGATACCTATAATAAAACTCTTTTATGAAATCTTTGATTGAAGTTTGGAAAATCTTTTTATCAGTCCAGATGAATATATATATATATATATTTAGAGTACCAACAGGTGCAAAAGCAAATAAACATATATAAAAATAAGCTAAAACTAGACCTTGGAAAGCTAGGGGGACTTCAATATCAGTTACCTGATACAGATGCATAATACCAGAGGGAGAAGAGGTCACTGATGTACAGTCAAGGTGTCACAAAGCAGTACAGCCTGTTCTAAATATGAGCAGTAATAGTTGTTATTTCTATTTAGAAAAATGCCTTCTCTCACCATTATATTCCTAAACTACATACTCCTGGCAATCTTCTTTAGAACCACTAGACTCTATGCTTGGTTCTGAACTTGGATTTTTTTTAAAGATACCATTGTCACCTAGAATTGAGCATAACCCACCCTTTTCATCTTGTACAGTTCTAAAAAACTGCTGCTATAAAGGCCATGATTTGATAACTATGGGTCAAGTTTTTAAGGAGGAGACAATAGGAAGGAAGTTTCAATGGGAAATGGAGTCACAGATTATAGGATTATTGATATATTTTGTGAAATAAATAGAATATAGCTATATTACTGGATATGAAATTGCATACCTTTAATATAAAACTCCCAATTTGAAGTCTTAATTAGAAAATGGGTTTATACTTTTTGGATAATTCTATTCAGCTAGTCACTCAGTTGTGTCTGACTCTTTGTGATTCCATGGACTGCAGCACTCTAGGCTTCCCTGTCCATCACCAACTCCTGGATATAGCTCAAATTCATGTCCATTGAGTCAGTGACACCATCCGACCATCTCATCCTCTGTCATCCACCTCTCCTCCTGCCTTCAGTCTTTCCCAATATCAGGGTCTTTTCCAATGAGTCCATTCTTCACATCATGTGGCCAAAGTATTGGAGCTTCAGCTTCAATATCAGTCCTTCCAATGAATATTCAGGAATGATTTCCTTTAGGATGGATTAGTTGGATCTCCTTGCAGTCCAAGGGACTCTCAAGACTCTTCTCCAGCACCATAGTTCAAAAGCAGCAATTCTTCAGTACTCAGCTTTCTTTATGGTCCAACTCTTACATCCATACATAACTGATAGAAAAACCATAGCTTTGACTAGATGGACTATTGTTGATGAAGTAATCTCTGCTTTTTAATATGCTGTCTAGGTTGGTCATAGCTTTTCTTCCAAGGAGCAAGCATCTTTTAATTTCATGGCTGCAGTCACCATCTGCAGTGGTTTTGGAGCCCAATAAAACAAAGTCTATCACTGTTTACAATGTTTCCCCATCTATTTGCCATGAAATGATGGGACTGGATGCCATGATCTTAATTTTTTGAATGTGGAGTTGGAAGCCTCGACATTGAATTTTCAGTTGAGTTTTTTCGCTCTCTTCTTTCACTTTCGTCAAGAGGCTCATTAGTTTCTCTTCAATTTGTGCCATAAGGGTGGTGTCGTCTGCTTATCTGATGTTATTGATATTTCTCCTGGCAATCTTGATTCCAGTTTGTGCTTCATCCAACCTGGCATTGAACATGATTTACTCTCTATATATTTAAATAAGCAAAGTGGCAATATACAGCCTTGATATACTCCTTTCCCAATTTGGAACAAGACCATTGCTTAATGTCCAGTTCTAACTGTTGCTTCTTGACCTGCATACAGATTTCTCAGGAGGCAGGTAAGGTGATCCACACAGTCAAAGGCTTTAGTGTAGTCAGTGAAGCAGTAATAAATGTTTTCCTAAAATTCTCTTGTCTTTTCTATGATCCAGTGGATGTTGGAAATTTGATTTCTGGTTCCTCTGCCTTTTCTAAATCCATCTTGAACATCGAAAAGTTCACAGGTCATGTATTGTTGAAGCCTTGTTTAAAGAGTTTTGAGCATTGCTTTGCTAGTGTGTGAGATGAGTGCAATTGTGTGGTAGATTAAAGATTCTTTGGCATTGCTTTTCTTTGGGATTGAAATGAAAACTGATCTTTTCCAGTTCTGTGGCCACTGCCACTGCTGAGTTTTCCAAATTTGATGGCACAATAAGTGCAACATTTTCACAGCATCATCTTTTAGGATTTGAAATAACTCAACTGGAATTCCATCACCTCCACTAGTTTTGTTTGTAGTGATGCTTCCTAAAGCCCACTTGACTTTGCATCCCAAGATCTCTAGCTTTAGGTGAGTGATCACACCATTGTGGTTATCTGGGTAATTAGTCTATTTTGTGTAGTTCTGTGTATTCTTGCCACCTCTTCTTAATATCTTCTGCTTCTGTTAGGTCTGTACTGTTTCTGTCCTTTATTATGCCCATCTTTGTGTTAGTGTTCCCTTGGTATCTCTAATTTTCTTGAGGAGATCTCTGCTACTGCTAAGTCACTTCAGTCGTGTCCGACTCTGTGCAACCCCATAGACGGCAGCCCACCAGGCTCCCCCATCCCTGGGATTCTCCAGGCAAGAACACTGGAGTGGGTTGCCGTTTCCTTCTCCAATGCATGAAAGTGAAAAGTGAAAGGGAAGTCGCTCAGTCGTGTCCAACTCTTAGCGACCCCATGGACTGCAGCCTACCAGGTTCCTCCATCCATGGGATTTTCCAGGCAAGAGTACTGGAGTGGGGTGCCATTGTCTTTCCCATTCTATTTTTCTTCTATTTCTTTGCTTTGATCACTGAGGACAGCTTTCTTATGTTTCCTTGTTATTCTTTGGAACTCTGCATTCATATAGTAATACAAATTAGAAAGAGGTGATATAAAAGAAACTCTTGAGGGGAGAATTCCATTGACAGAGGAGCCTGGCATGCTAAAGTCTACTGCACTGCAAAAAGTCAAACATGATTGAAGTGATTTAGCACACAAAAGAAATCGGTATCATTTTTTGCCTTGCTGTATGTGTCCACTTGGTATGTGTTTTATACACACGGTCTCATTTGGTCTTCACAATGAAGCAATGATTTTAAAATAAATGCATTTAATTCCATAAACACAAAAGTCTGTAAAGCAATTATCCTTCAATAATAAATAAATTTAAAAAATAAAGTTATTGAAATCTCTATTATAAATAAATGCTCATAAGGAAACAGGGATTGGAATTGTTTTTGTAATGTGAGAATATTCTATATAAATTAAAAGAGGGAAGAAAAACAATGCTAGCTGAGGGAACAATATGAATAAAACTTGAGAGGTGGGAATTAATCAAGTGTTGGGTGAATATCGATTTGATAAAGCATGAATTCTCAGTGGGAAAGATATTATCCCCAAGCAGACAAAACTGTTTTGGGTAGGATGAGGAGATGGTAGGGAAAAAAATCTAAGGTATTATAATGGTTTGTGGTCCACCAAAGCTCAGCTATATTCTACAAGATCTTCTTTGTTAGTATTTAATTTCTTTCATTAAGTAGAATCTAAATTAAATTAAAGTTAAATAAATATATTTTCCTCTTGAAGGTATGATAATGAAAAGTAGGTTGATAAATATTAGCTAAAAATCTAAAAAATTTGAAAAAATTCATATTATTTTTTGATTTAATTGGTAGCAAAACCATAGATACGAGTATATGTAATGAATATTTGTGTAAGTGTCTATGACTGCAAAGTCAAAGTCCATTGATTTTATTTTGTCCTAGAAGCTAATCCATTTACATCCCAAGTAAAGCCTTGTTGAGTAAAAAAACTTCCTATAATAGCACTACCAAATAATTGTCTTATCCATACTTACCCATTTATCAGAATCTTGTCCATTTATCAGAATCACTGATAAATGATTTAGTTTGTAAAGGACATTCTTGAAATGAACTGAACAGCGAACTGAACACAGAACTCCCAACAATAGTCTAACCATCATAAAGTAAAAGGAAATTGAGATCTTATTCATTCTTAACTTTCTGTTTGGATAGGAGCCTAATATCATTTGCTATATCAAATGTGACATCCACTGTTAATTAAAATCTCAATCTCAAAAATTACTATTAAACCTACTATATATGTGCTGTGGAACTACATTTTCAGCAGCCAAGATAGAATGTTAATAAATAAAAGGAGAATAATTTAAAAATATTTTAGACTTCCTTGGAAGTACAAACATAGGTATGACTATATTAAGGAGACATTGCAATGTACATTAAAAATGATAACATAATTTTATCTTACTGAATTTAGTCCAATATGGTTTGAATTTAGTCCACTATGGTTTGAATTTAGTCCAACATGGTTTAGTCCAGTCTGGTTTGAATTTTTTAATATGAAGTTTCCACCTATATACCTTCTTTAAAACATAATGCTACTTGATCATCTGATAACATTTCCATTCATGTGACCATCTGAGTGAGTTTTCAAAATGATGTAAGAAATCTAGCATTGCATCTCTTACTCTGAGTTTACATCCCTTCATTGGTTATCAGTCTTTGTTAGAAACATTTAATAAATTAGAAATGCACTGAATCATATTATTGTCTGTCTCACTTTTAAACTAAATTTCAGTGATATAATAGGATACCTAAAAAACATATTGTAATTGCTAAAACAAAAATCATATTTGAAGAAACCTGCTGATCTA
>SJYQ01004939.1:91144-102226 GCA_006410935.1 Redunca redunca
AAGACGCCAAAGTTTGATTTCAGAACATCAAACTAAAGACAATCCAAAACAGAAAACAAAACAAAACAAAACAAAAAGGCAGGCAAGACCAACTCTTAGAAAATGTCTCCCAAGATTGGTTCTAAGGGTTTCCCTTCTTGATCTTCTGACCGATTCACCAAGAACTAATGACTTGGCCCAGTGGACAGCCAACTTTGAAAAGAGTTTTGACAGTCCAGGGAAAGCAATGAATTCATTGATCAGCTTCTCTGGCAATCTTCTTATTTCCTGTTGGCTTCTAGGCTTCTCACTGGTTGTGATGTTGAAAGCCAGCAACCCCTCAATTATTAGAATCCGAAGCTGAAGAAGTGTGTCCTGGGTTTTATATATATATATATATATATATATACACACACACATATACATACGTATACATACACATATATATATATACTTATATGTATTTTNATACACACACACACACATATACATACGTATACATACACACATATATATATATACTTATATGTATTTTTCCCCCAAGCACACACATTGCCATACAATGTACATTTTTCACTTTCTTATATGATAGGTCAGGATGGAAACCCTCTACTTTCAAGTCCACAAGAATTGTGCAGTGAATCCTTACACAAGATTCTCTGGAATCTTGTTTCAATATGAATGAAGATTCAAGTCTCAAAACCCACAGATATTTTTTTACCCCAATGCGGCAGTTCTTAGCTATCTCAGTTTTCTCTTAATACAAAATTGTTAAGATCTGCAATGAACCAAACTGATGATTTAGTTCTAGATATGGAAAGAAACATATCTTTTGTGGTGTTGGAGAGGACTGTTGAGAGTCCCTTGGACTGCAAGGAGATCCAACTAGTCCATCCTAAAGGAAATCAGTCCTGAATATTCCTTGGAAGTAGTGATGCTGAAGCTGAAAGACTTTGGCCACCTGATGCAAAGAACTGACTCATTGGAAAAGACTCTAATGGTTGGAAAGATTGAAGGTGGGAGGAGAAGGATGACAGAGGATTAGATGGTTGGATGGCATCACCAACTTGATGGACATGAGTTTGAGTAAACTCTCTGAGTTGGTAATGGATAGGGAAGTCTTGTGTGCTGCAGTCCATAGGGTCACAAAGAGTCAGACATGACTGAGTGGCTGAACTTAATAGAACTGAACCGATGGAAAGAAAATACCCAAGTTAAATGGTGTGACTTTCCTGGATTTAAATTAATAGATATAAGATAAACAACCAGAAAGGAGGAATTACTTTCTTTACCTCTACCTCACTTCTGTTCAGTTCAGTCTCCAGTTGTGTCCGACTGTTTGCGACCCCATGAGCCACAGCATGCGAGGCCTCCAGTTCCATCACCAACTCCCCGAGTTCACCCAGACTCATGTCCACTGAGTCAGTGATGCCATCCATCCATTTCCTCCTCTGTTGTCCCCTTTTTCTCCTGCCCTCAATCTTTCCCAGCATCAGGGTCTTTTCAAATGAGTCAGCTTTTCTCAGCAGGTGGCCAAATTATTGGAATTTCAGCTTCAACATCAGTCTTTCCAAAGAACACCCAGGACCAATCTCCTTTAGAATGGACTGGTTGGATCTCCTTGCAGTCCGAGGGACTCTGAAGAATCTTCTCCAACACCACAGTTCAAAAGCATCAATTCGTCAGCATTTGGCTTTCTTCACAGTCCAACTCTCACATCCATACATGACCACTGGAAAAACCATAGCCTTGACTAGACATACCTTTGTTGACAAAGTAATGTCTCTGCTTTTTAATATGCTGTCTAGGTTGGTCATAATTATCCTTCCAAGGAGTAAGTGACTTTTAATTTCATGGCTGTAATGAAAAACTGTAGTGATTTTGGAGCCAAAAATAAATAAACTCAGCTACTGTTTCCCCATCTATTGCCATGAAGTGATGGGACTGGATGCCATGATCTTAATTTTCTGAATGTTGAGCTTTAAGCCAACTTTTTCAATCTCTTCTTTCACTTTCATCAAGAGGCTCTTTAGTTCTTCTTCACTTTCTGCCAAAAGAGTGGTGTCATCTGCATATCTGAGGTTATTGATATTTCTCCCATCAGTCTTGATTCCAGCTTGTGCTTCTTCCAGCCCAGCGTTTCTCATGATGTACTCTGCATAGAAGTTAAATAAGCAGGGTGACAATATACAGCCTCGACGTACTCCTTTTCCTATTTGGAACCAGTCTGTTGTTCCATGTCCAGTTCTAACTGTTGCTTCCTGACCTGCATACACGTTTCTCAAGAGGTAGGCCAGGTGGTCTGGCATTCCCATCTCTTTCAGAATTTTCCACATTTTTTTTGCAATCCACACAGTCAAAGGCTTTCATATAGTCAATAGAGCAGAAATAGATGTTTTTCTGGAACTCTCTTGCTTTTTCAGTGATCGAGCAGGTGTTGGCAATTTGGTCTCTGGTTCCTCTGCCTTTTCTAAAACCAACTTGAATATCTGGAAGTTCACAGTTCACATATTGCTGAAGCTTGGCTTGGAGAATTTTGAGCATTACTTTGCTAGCATGTGAGATGAGCGCAACTGTGTGGTAGTTTGAGCAATCTTTGACGTTGCCTTTCTTTGAGATTGGAATGAAAACTGACCTTTTCCAGTCCTGTGGCCACTGCTGAGTTTTCCAAATTTGCTGACATATGGAGTGCAGCACTTTCATAGCATCATCTTTTAGGAATTGAAATTGCTCAACTGGAATTCCATCACCTCCACCTTTGTTCATAGTGGTGCTTCCTAAGGCTGACTTGACTTCACATTTCTTGATGTCTGGCTCTAGGTGAGTGATCACACCATCGTGATTATCTGGGTTTTGAAAACCTTTTTTTTTTTTGTACCGTTCTTTTGTGTATTCTTGCCACTTCTTCTTAATACCTTCTGCTTCTGTTAGGTCCATACAATTTCTGTCCTTTATTGAGCCCATCTTTGCATGAAATGTTTCCTTGGTATCTCTAGTTTTCTTGAAGAGATCTCTAGTCTTTCCCATTCTGTTGTTTTCCTCTATTTCTTTGCATTGATCTCTGAGGAAGGCTTTTGTATCTCTCCTTGCTATTCTTTGAAACTCTGCATTCAAATGGGTATATATTTACATTTCTCCTTTGCTTTTTGCTTCTCTTCTCTTCACAGCTATTTGTAAGGCCTCCCTAGACAGCCATTTTGCTTTTTTGCATTTCTTTTTCTTGGGGATTGTCTTGATCCCTGTCTCCTGTACAATGTCATGAACCTCCATCCATAGTTCACTGGGCACTCTGTCTATCAGATCTAGTCCCTTAAATCTATTTCTCACTTCCACTGTTTAATCATAAGGGATTTGATTTGGGTCATACCTGAATGGTCTAGTGGTTTTCCCCACTTTCTTCAATTTAAGTCTGAATTTTATAATACGGAGTTCATGATCTGAGCCACAGTCAGCTGCCAGTCTTATTTTTGCTGACTGTATAGAGCTTCTCCATCTTTGACTGCAAAGAATATAATCATTGTCATTTCAGTGTTGACCATCTGGTGATGTCCATGTGTAGAGTCCTCACTTGTGTTGTTGGAAGAGGGTTTGTTATGACCAGTGCATTCTCTTGACAAAACTCTATTAGCTTTTGCCCTGCTTCATTCTGTACTCCAAGGCCAAAATTGCGTTACTTCAGGTGTTTCTTGAGTTCCTACTTTTGCATTCCAGCCCCCTATAATGGGAACAATATTCACAATTAAGCTTTTAGGTAAATATTTGAAGAATATTTCATTTTCATTCATTCATTTATAGCTTTCAGTGGCTTCCTATCCAAACCTGAGTAAATTCCAGTCTTTCTACCATCTACAAAGCAAGATTGACCATCACACATTACTTTTGTGAGCTCACTTTGAGTCTACTGAGTCTCCTTCTTAGTGATTGAGTGAAAATGACCTCCACACAGCTTTATAAAGTGTGACATTATCTCTCTAGGTCTTTGTATTTCTTTTTATTTTTTCTGAATTGCTCTTCTCCATATATGTGCATGTATTGCTCACTTCTTTTACATCTTGCCTAAATATCATCTAACTAGCAAAGAACTCATGTTACCCTATAAAAAAGGGGACCCTCTTATCCAAAGATAGTTTCCATTCCTCTATTTTTCTTCTTAGTTCTTATCTCCCCTCAAAAGATCATTCACTTTTTAAAATTTATTGTCATTGTTCTTGATAGAATCCAAGTCCCTTGAGAACAGACTTCATCATTGTTTTTTTCACTGCAGGTTCTCAGTACCTAAAGTAGGATTTCTGAAAAATGTGTCTTTTGTTATATGAATGAAGTGACTTTTGGAACCCACTTAAGGATGAGGACTGGCTGCCATGGAAATTGACCATGTGATTTAAAGTCTGGAACCTGATATCCAGGAAGGTGAGAAGGGGCTGGAGAGTGAATTCAATTATCAGCGACCAGTGATTTTCTCAATCATTCCTATATAATGAAGCCACCATAAAAAACCCCAAAAGACAGGGTTTTGGAGAACTTTCATAGTTTAGTGAACTCTTGGTAAACACCTGGAGATTCAAGGAGAGTGATATGCTGAAAGACAGCTTGTAAAGTCTATGCCTTCCCCATGCCTTCTCTGGACATCTCTTCCATCTGGTTGTTTCAGAATTGCATCTGTTCATTAACACACTAGTTAGTAAGTAAAATGTTTCTCTGAGTTCTGTGAGCTACTCTAGCAAATTAATGAAACCCAAGGAAGGTGTCATTAGAACCTCTGATCTTTCATTGATGTTTCAGAAACATAGGTGACAACCTGGACCTGTGGCTGGCATTTGAAGTATGTGTGTATATGTGTGTGTGTGTGTGTGTGAGAGAGAGAGAGAGAGAGAGAGAGAGTCTCGTAGGACTTATGCATTAATCTGTGAGACATGAAGCTATCTCTGGTGAACTGTGTCAGTACTGAGTTAAATTGTAGGAACCCCCAACTGGTGTCAGAGCATTGCTTGGCAGTCTGAATACACACACATGTCAGAACTGGATTCAGAATCCATTTACCCTAAGAGATAGTCAATTTAAACAAATGATGAGCTTTCACATATAATTTTGAAATATGAGATTGCTGAATTCATTCCGTTACCTGTAGTAGAGATTTATTTATCAAGAAATCTACTTTATCACCTTTTTTTTTTTTAACATTTCCTTCTTAGTGTTACTTAGCTACACAGTTGGAAATCAACATGGTACAGCAGAAAGCTCATTTCTTCAAATGGGAATAAAATACTTTTCACATAGCCTTATTTGAAATAATAATCCTTTTACTAAACTTGGTCTCCATAGGGAAAAAAAAATGCTGACCCTACCTAGGTGATCAAGTGACTGCTAGTATTTCTGCCTATTTCTGTAGTTCTCGGAACTCTACAGAGAAGGGTTATAAAGTTTAAGAATGTGCTCTCTATATTTAGAAGAATGACTTAGGGTGCACAGTTCAGTATCATGCTCATTTTAAAATGATTTCTACCGTAATAATGGCTGAACTGATTGTAAATTGAGAGTGCATATGGCCCTTTGGTCACCTCTGTGCTGAGTAGCTGTTTCTGTGCTATGGGAGCATACTAAGGAAACTTGAGTATGTCTACATGCAAGGTTTTCCACACTGCAGCTTCCATGAATGATATAAATTAAGTACAAATGAAAGAAAATATGCTATGCTTTTTATTTACTTATTTTTTAATGACTTAATTTAAAAAAAAATTTGCAATTTGACCTTCAGTGCTTTATTTATTTATTTATTTTTTGACCATGCACAAAACTCTTTTATTAGGGTCAACTGTCCACAAATATTTTTACTTTTATTTTTTTTTATAATTTTTATTTTTAATTTGGTTTACTTTACATTACTGTATTGGTTTTGCCAAACATTGACATTAATTCNTGGCCTGAAATGGTACCTCATTGTGGTTTTGATTTGCATTTCTCTGATAATGAGTGATGTTGAGCATCTTTTCATGTGTTTGTTAGCCATCTGTATGTCTTCTTTGGAGAAGTGTTTATTTAGTTCTTTGGCCCATTTTTTGATTGGGTTACTTATTTTTCTGGAATTGAGCTGCAAGAATTATTTGTATATTTTTGAGATTAGTTGTTTGTCAGTTGTTTCATTTACTATTATTTTCTCCCATTCTGAAGGCTGTCTTTTCACCTTGCTTATAGTTTCCTTTTTTTGTGCAGAAGCTTTTAAGTTCAACTAGGTCCCATTTGTTTATTTTTGCTTTTATTTCCAGTATTCTGGGAGGTGGGTCATAGAGGATCCTGCTGTGATGTATGTTGGAGAGTGTTTTGCCTATGTTCTCTTCTAGGAATTTTATAGTTTCTGGTCTTACAAAGTATAATTAACTATTTTTTCAAATAAAGACAAGTAATATTTTCATGTCAGTATCACTCATAGTAGAACTTTTTATTATAAAGGCAGAAATTTCTCAAGTGTAATCTAGCCTAACATTTGAGAAGAAAGGTCCTGTCCCTTCCAGTATCATGCTGCTAAAAACATCATGTCTATTTGAATGTTGCTATGACTTCATCTTTGGATAAAATGGGATAAAGCACTGTTTCTGTGGAACTAGAGACAAAAGTAAGCAAAATTTTGCCAGTGTTCTAAAGGTGATGACTATGGAGAATGCAAGGTGGTAGGATCCAAAACTGGAGACTGGAAGAGACCCTTCAATGAAGTACACTGGCCCTGTTTTTAATTTCTTTATCATTCTTCCATGTAGGTGAGATATTAGTAGGATTTAAGGCTTGGAAAGCTCATTTGAAGACTTTCATGTATCAAACTTGTTATTCTGCTTCTGACCAATTAGTGACTAATACTTAATAAAAATTCTTATCATTTACCCAGCATTTTGTATTTTCAGTGTACTTTATAGTTATTAGTGAAACATGAATATCTTCATGTGAGGTTCAGTTTGTGTTATATCTATTTTCTCTCTACTCCTATCATATATTGTTCTACTGATAAACAAGCTTGTCTTCAGTTCAGTTCAGTTCAGTCACTCAGTCATGTCCAACTCTGTGTGACCCCATGAATCACAGCATGCCAGGCCTCCCTGTCCACCATCAACTCCTGGAGTTCACTAAGATCTGTGTCCATCGAGTCAGTGATGCCATCCAGCCATCTCATCCTCGGTCGTCCCCTTCTCCTCCTGCCCCCAATCCCTCCCAGCATCAGGGTCTTTTCCAATGAGTCAACTCTTCGCATGAGGTGGCCAAAGTACTGGAGTTTCAGCTTTAGCATCACTCCTTCCAAAGAAATCCGAGGGCTAATCTCCTTCAGAATGGACTGGTTGGATCTCCTTGCAGTCCAAGGGACTCTCAAGAGTCTTCTCCAACACCACACTTCAAAAGCATCAATTCTTCGGTGCTCAGCCTTCTTCACAGTCCAACTCTCACATCCATACGTGACTACTGGAAAAACCATAGCCTTGACTAGACGGACCTTAGTTGGCAAAGTAATGTCTTTGCTTTTGAATATGCTATCTAGGTTGGTCATAACTTTTCTTCCAAGGAGTAAGCGTCTTTTAATTTCATGGCTGCAATCACAATCTTCACTGATTTTGGAGCCCAGAAAAATAAAGTCTGACACTGTTTCCACTGTTTCCCCATCTATTTCCCATGAAGTGATGGGACCGGATGCCATGATCTTTGTTTTCTGAATGTTGAGCTTTAAGCCAACTTTTTCACTCTCCTCTTTCACTTTCATCAAGAGGCTTTTTAGTTCCTCTTCACTTTCTGCCATAAGGGTGGTGTCATCTGCATATCTGTTATTGATATTTCTCCCAGCAATCTTGATTTCAGCTTGTGTTTCTTCCAGTCCAGTGTTTCTCATGATGTACTCTGCATATAAGTTAAATAAGCTTGTCTTAGTAAAGTTTGTTGATGAATTAAAGTATGTTCATCCAATAAATATTAATACATCACAGTTTTTAAGTCTCTAGCAGTTTGAAGAAATCTTTTTATAGATAAATATCTAAATGTATATCCATTTCCACAAAACCGAATCATACAACAGAAACTATTTTTTCACTCAATAAATTATAGACACTTTTTAATAGATCCATTGGTATAGTAAATACTACCTACAAGGTTTGATTTGAAGGACAGTAGTTTTTTAGCTTCTGAGATTTTCAGCAATACTACTACCTCTTAAGGAGTCTTTATCCTCACTAACCCCTGAAATGAATGCAGGACCCAAGACACAGCATAGGAAGGCTTTTCATAGATCTATGGACTTGACATGATGTGGTAGATAAGTTATACCACAAAGGCAGATACGTAAGCCTTACTTCACACACGTATTCACTTCCTAACTCTCTAATGCCAGTGTTATTTGCCTCTTTTCATAACTAGGAAACCAAAACTCATTGGTGCTGAGTAGCTTGCCATATTCAAGTAGCTAACAAATACCAGAAACTTAGATGTGAAGCCATTCTTTCATAGCAAAGCCCTTGCAATGCATGTAACCACCATTTTTATGATTAATATCAATAGTTATTTGGTCTTCTTAACTGAATTAAGATTTGAAAAGTTGTGAACCTAATTTTAAAGATTAGGAATTGCAAATTCTAAATTATCATCCTTTTCAGAAAGCTGGATATTATTATTGAAATAATTGTTCAAACTATAGCTGTGATCTTAGAATATGAAATCAGAAAATGTCAGAGAAGGATGATTGTATAAATTGGTTAATCAATGCTGGTTACTATCTTGTATTAAATCTTTATAAACTTGGATAACATTTTAAAGTAAGAAGAAGACTGTATGGAATAGGATAGCTTTGAAATAAGTGCTCAGGTGACCTGTGGTCAGATACTGGCCCACAACTACCAGTCACACTGTAAACAAAGTAAGTATGCAAACTGAAAGTAAGCACTTAGAAACTTCTATAGCAATTTGCGGAATAATTCTATGTTAAAGGTAACCATAAATGAATGCCTACTTTTTTGTCATTACTTTTAAACTTCATTTATTAAGTAATTTATATTAATATATAATATGGAAATTTTGTTCTTCAAAGGAACATTAGTTTAACTTTGTAGTCTCTTTTGTTTTTTAATTTTGTTTCCAGTATTTTTTTTTAATATATATTACAAAAGTATGGTTGGGAGAAAAGCACTGCAAAGAGTTTGAAGAATGCTAGTAGAAGATTTTGTAGGTGTTGTGAATCCTCTAGGACAAAATCATGGTCAGTAATTAAATTCTCAAATGAAGAGACTGAGAAGATAAGGAATATGAGGAGTTAGGCTAAGAACTCTGGGGTTCTACATCATGAAGGAGAACACAAACAGAGGCTGAGTATAGTTGCACGAGGAGGTCAGCAGCCAGAATTCCAAATTAGATGGAAGGACACAGACAGAAAGGTAATGAAGTATACAAATTGTGGAGAGGGGAAACTCACATGCTGATAGCAGGAAGATCACCCAAGATTTTGAACAACCTAAGATGACTGATAACTCTTAGTTTCCCTACAATTTGTTCCCTCCTTTTAGATGTGGGCAGAGAAAAGCTGGCTGGAGCTACTTTTCTTCTCAGTGAGACTGGGCAATCCAACTTCTTGGAGTCAGAAAAAAAACACTTTTCTCTGGGACATTCTATGCTCCCTTGTGGCTCAGAGAGTAAAGAATCTGCCTGCAATGCAGGAGATCTGGATTTGATGCCTGGGTTGGAAAGATCCCCTGGAGGAGGACATGGCAACCTACTTCAATATTCTTCCTGGAGAATCCCCATGGACGGAGAAGCCTGGAGGCTACAGTCCATGAGGTGGCAAAGAGTTGGACATGATTGAGCGACTAAGCATACAAAACAGCACCATCACCACCACTACCAAAATATTAGCAAAACCCAATCTTAAACAGAATGGTGAATTGCAGGACTTGTGAATACCATCATTGTGGTGGTGGTTTAGTCTCTAAGTCATGTTTGACTCTTGCGACTCCAGGGACTGTAGCCTGCCAGGCTCCTCTGTCCCTGGGATTCTTCAGGCAAGAATACATGAGTGGGTTGCCATTTGCTTCTCCAAGGGCTCTTCCCGACCCAGGAATTGAACCCAGGTCTGTTACATTGCAGGTATATTCTTTACCTAGTGAGCTATGAGGGAAGCCCAAATACCATCATACTTTGAAGTAATGCTTATTCTTAAGTTGAAAAATATTTTGTGTTTATGAAAGTATAATATGTTTTCCCAAATTTAAAAACAACTATAATTTGGGGACTTCCTTGGCAGTCCAGTGGTTAAGACTCTGTGCTGCCCCTGCATGGGGAATGAGTTCAACCCTTGTTCTGAGAACTAAGATTCCACGTTCCACTTGCCACAGTACCAAAAAAAAAAAAAAAAAAAAAAGCCATAACTACAGTATAATCACATAATTTTAATTGTTTCTTTGATATCAATTACTCTGTTCATATACTGTTCAAAATTTGCATATGTCTATCTGGACCTTTGCCTGTGTAGACTTTCTCCCAGATATTACATTGTAATTGTATTGGGTTGCTAAAGTTGCCATAACAAATTATCACAAACTGGAGGCTAGAAGTTCAAAGTTGAGGTGTTGGCAAGCGTTGGTTCCTTCAGCAGACTGAGGACTGTGAGGGAGGAATTATTCCATACCCTTCCCTTACTTTTGGTGGTTCTCTGGCAATCTTTAGCTTTGCTTGTAGACACGTAATCCTGATCTTTGCCTTCGTGCCCACATGACAGTCTCACTGTGTGTATCTCTGTGGCCAATTCGCTCCTTTTCATAACTCCAGTGATATTGGATTAGCGTCTATCCTTATGAACTCATTTTAACTTGATTATCTCTGCAAAGAACCAATCTCCAAATAAGGTCATGTTCTGAAATTTGAAGGGTTAGAACTCCAACATATCTTTTTGAAGTAAGGACAAAATTCAACCCATAATTTTTATTAATTCTGAAACTATTCTTTGAAAATCTCATTTCTAATGACTGCCTAGGTAGGATTTTTATTGCTAAGGTAAACCATGGTTTATTTAACCATAACTCACTTGTTGGAAATTTTGTTTAACAGTTTTTCAGCTTTATACACAGTAGAACTATGAATATTCTTACA
>SJYQ01004939.1:106550-119113 GCA_006410935.1 Redunca redunca
ACTGTGAAGAAGGCTGAGCACCGAATTGATGCTTTTAAATTGTGGTGTTAGAGAAGACTCTTGAGAGCCCATTGGACTGCGAGGAAATCCAACCAGTCCATTCTAAAGGAGATCAGTCCTGGGTGTTCTTTGGAAGGACTGATGCCAAAGCTGAAACTCCAATACTTTGGCCACCTCGTGCAAAGAGTTGACTCATTAGAAAAGACTCTGATGCTGGGAGGGATTGCAGGCAGGAAGAGAAGGGGACAACAGAGGATGAGGTGGCTGGATGTCATCACCGACTTGATGGACATGAGTCTGAGTGAACTCTGGGAGTTGGTGATAGACAGGGAGGCTTGGCATTTCGCAGTTCATGGGGTCTCAAAGAGTCAGACACGACTGAGCAACTGAACTGAACTGAACTTGAACATTCTTTGGCATTGCTTTTCTTTGTTATTGAATTTAAAACGGACCTTTTCCAGTCCTGTGGCCATTGCTGAGTTTTCCAAATTTGCTGGCATTTTTAGTGCAGCACTTTCACAGCATCCTCTTTTAGGATTTGAAATAGCTCAACTGGAATTCCATCACCTGCACTAGCTCTGTTTGTAGTGATGCTTCCTAAGGCTCTCTTGACCTTGCATTCTAGGATGTCACCCTCTACAAGAGTGATCACACCATCATGGTTATCTGGGCCATGAAGATCTTTTTTGTATAGTTCTGTGTATTCTTGCCACCTCTTCTTAATATCTTCTTCTTCTGTTAGGTCCATACCATTTCTGTTCTTCATTGTGCTCATTTTTGCATCTTTATTGTGCCCATCTTTGCATCTGTGCTCTGAAGTAAAGGAGCACATTAATAGAATGTGCACAATGTGTGTCCTTCATGCAGGTTGTGGTGACAAATATCCATGCCTTTGCAATCTACATGACAGTATGCTGTTTAGTCCTCTGGGACTTGTCTGCTAATTTGCTGTCTATCATTTATTTTCCACCGTGGGGTGTACTCTTTGAGTGATCTCAACAGAAGGTCACAGCTAGTGAAGTTTCTTTACCAAACATTTCTTTCATTCCTGTCTGGGGCTTTGAGTGTTTCACTTTTAAAGTTTATTGTACTTCATTTTAGTAAATGTCCCAAGGAGATTCA
Organism: Redunca redunca; assembly: GCA_006410935.1. Lineage (NCBI taxonomy): Eukaryota > Metazoa > Chordata > Mammalia > Artiodactyla > Bovidae > Redunca > Redunca redunca. Next base: position 107,673 of record SJYQ01004939.1, read on the forward strand.
GAGTAGGTCCTGGAACCAAGGTCTTCCATCAATGTGTTTGCTCTGTGTGCTCCTGTGGTCTTCCCAGTTCCCATTTCTATAAATAACTGCTGAAACATTTGCAGTAACACTTTTATTGTCCTTAACCTCATCTCTTGTTACTTTTAAGGTTTTTATAAAGAAAAAAAAAAGAAAAAGGTAAAAAGAAACCTTTTTTAGGTCTCTATTTTGATATCTATTGGCTATAAGCAGATGGGCAGCAGTATATAATACTGCTCTTAAAATTGCACCTCTATCTCCATCAAAGTTCTCCTCACTCAGGCTCAGCCATCAAAGTAGAGGTGGGTGACTGACTGATAGTTAAATAGTATATCACCAGAGATCAAGATACAGTGTTCTGACTACATAAAATAACTTTGCCTGTTTTAAGCTGAACAAGCACAGCAAATTATCTTTTTTTCCCCTCATTTTTATTTCCAAGCCAGCGTTTAACAATGGACCTTTACAAAGGGACATATTAATACATCACCCCACTATCTCAGGTTTGAGTTGTCCAATGGTGAAATTGAAAGAGTGCACACATAGGGGGAGGACACACTGCCTTTCCCAGAAGAGACAAACCTATAATCTTGTGTAAAGTACTCAATTACAGCCCTGTGATGGGGGTAGTGGACATTAACACTAGGGCTGTTTTGAGCACCCCTAAGGTGCCAACACCTGGATAGTCTTTTATCCTCTGCCTCCTCTCCAGCCTAGTATTTTTAGCACCTCTCAAAGCTGGCATGCTGGGCGTCTGTCCCTCCTACTTCACTATCTCTCATGCACTCTCTTTCTGAGGTGGGCAGGCTCTGGTGTAAAAGCTGAAGATTAAGCTGGCTACAGACAGATGCATTGTTTCTACTTTTTATGTAAATATTCTGAGCTTGGCCAGAAGAAGAGTCAGAACAGAAGAAAAGGAGAAATTGGCTCATTTTTGGACCAGATTTCAAGTCTTCTGAGTGTGGTACTCATTTAATTTGGGAGAAATAATGATGTGGTGAGCAAGTCCTTGATAAAACTCCATTACTTGCAATGTATTTGAAACTTTTCTTTCTGGGACCCCAGGGAACTGGTTTAAAATATACCAAATATGCAATTATAAGGCATGAATTCTGAATGAAAGGGCTTTGTGTTATTGAATTTTTAAAAAGGTTCCTACCTTTTGACACATTTTTTATTCAATCCATAAAAAAACTGCAGCTCTCAATTTGTTCTGTTTTCAACATTTTCATGAATATGCACATTAAATTCATATCTAAATCAACCACGGTGAAACCACTTTTGATCTGTGCACTTCAAACTATCAAACTACTGTTTTTGTGAATAAAATTCCTATTAATCAGCATGTTTACTTCTTATGTAATAAAATATCTAATATTAAAAGTATATCTATTGCTCCTTCATTACTAATAGATAATAGGATTTTAAACTGAGGCTGTCTTTCATAAAGACACATTTTCTGTCTCCTCCAATATATTATGGCCTAAGTAACTTGTAGGCACTTGATTATTTTGATGATCAATGTACTAATTTGTTGGTTAATTCACAGAAATCCAAGAATTTTTAATCCCGTGATTTTCTGTGCCAGTCCTGGGCTGATTCTCTCCCAGATCCATTGCTGACACTCCCCTGATCGGCTCTGTAGTGCAGCACCTGACCCTGCAATGTTCTCAGTGTCCCTGAGAGTAGTTTGCATTTAAGTTTGTGCCATGAGAGGCACCAGAAGGAGGTGAAGAGGAGGAAGGAAGAGAGAGGGCTCCCACTTCCCGCTGCTTCGGGAGATGTCTCTCAGAGTGACTGAGTTTCCGCTGTGAACCCAGCTTTCATCAGACAGTTCACCCCTCTGCCATACCAGCTTGCACCAGAGAGAACTTTCTATGGTCCAAGACTGTGTCTGGTGGTCCCAGGTTCTGGTCTTTACTCAAACCACTGCTTTTCTTGGTTTCTGAGGGTATTGTTCCTGATGCTCCTCATCTCTGGTTTGCTTTATTATTTCAGCTCAACCAACATCTTTTTAACAAATCCAGTGGCATGACCATGGGCGTGTTCCTCAAGAGAACCCACCATGGGAGAATCATTGACAGACAGCTTCCAACTGTTGCATGTCTGATACAGTGTGGGTTTCATACAAGGATACACTTATTCATACAAGCTGCTCTCAGCCAATGACTACAAATGACAAGTTTATTAGAATCAGGCCATTACTGTACAAGACAGAATTCCTTTCATCAATCTTTGCTTTGGGACTATCACAGTCTTCAGAGGTGAACTATGATATGAGACTTTTCCTGCCCAACCTCCCTTCCTTCCTTCTCTCCTCTCATAGCTATAAGCATGCATCATGATTTGATGTCTCTCTCCATTTACTCTTGTTCCTTCTCTTTTTCCTTAATTATTATGTGTACTATGAGTCTGTAAAAAAGAGGATATAGAATTCCCAGGTGGCGCAGTGGTAAAGAATCTGCCTACCAGGAGATACAGGACATACAGGATATATGGGTTCAATCCCTGGGCCTGAAAAATCCCCTGGAGTAGGAAATGGCAACCCACTCCAGTATTCTTGCCTGAAAAATTTCCTGGACAGAAGAGCCTGGCAGGCTACAGACTATGGGGTTGCAAAGAATCATACACAACTGAACACACACTCACATACACATGCATACTGTGAAACTGTAAGAAAGAGGATATAGAATTTTTTTTAATGTACTTATTCACAGAACTCTATTTTAGAGAACATTTGGGTGATATTATTCTGTGCAATATTCTTTTAAGAATAGTCACATAAATTTTAATCATAGTAATTTATTACCTTGAAAATTTCTTGCTTTTTAAAATTAATCAACATATGGAAGGTGAAATTGCAGTTTGCTGCAATTAGGGTAAGAAGAAGTTCTTTTTGAAATGATGCTAGTTGGCACTGTGGAGAGATGACTGTGTTTTAAAGAGATGGAATGTGTTCGATTCAAAGAGAAAGGAAATGAGTATATTGTTAACTGTCTCCAAAGTGCCAGGTTATAGAGTAGGCTTCCCCATAGTAGCAAGCTTTGTCTGACCTGAAAACCTTGCCAGGAAAGCTCTAAACCTAATTATTATCAAGACAATCATTTGGTATTTCAACTTTGTATTGAACACTTTGATTAAACTTTGAACACTTCTATGAAGCATATTGTTCCTATCATCACTGTTCAGTTCAGTTCAGTCGCTCAGCTGTGTCTGACTCTTTGCAACCTCATGGACTGCAGCACACCTGGCTTACCTATCCATCACCAAATCCCAGAGATTGCTCAAACTTAAGTCCATGGAGTCAGTGATGGCCTCCAACCAGCTCATCCTCTGTCCTCCCCTTCTCTTTCTGCCTTCAGTCTTTCCCAGCATCTGGATCTTTTCCAATGAGTCAGTTGTTTGCATCAGGTGGCCAAAGTATTGGCACTTCAGCTTCAGTATCAGTCCTTCCAATGAATATTCAGGACTGATTTCCTTTAGGATTGACTGGTTGGATCTCCTTGCTGTCTAAGGGACTCAAGAGTCTTCTCCAACACCACAGTTCAAAAGCGTAATTTCTTCAACACTCAGCTTTCTTTATCATCTTTATCATTACTGTATCTTCATTTGGTTTATCTTTCTTTATCATCACTGTATCTTGATTTAATTGATTTCTATATTACTAAAAATGTGGAGATGAATTTAATCACTTAACTATGTTGAAATCAATCAGTTTTATCATGTATGTCCTTTGGAAATGTGCTTCTGTGTTTTCTTTTCACTTTCTCTTGTGGAAGCTGGTTATGAATTAAATGCATTTAAGCATTTAGTTTCTTGAAGTATCTAGATAATAACATCTCATTTTCTTTCACAATTTCCTTTTTTATTTCTTGTGGTGTTCTTATTTTTATATTCTAGATTGAATCTTTTCTATACGCCTATTAGAGGATGACAATCTGTTATTTATTTGTCCTTACTTATTGGTTGAAACAGCACATCACTAGGTTGTTCTATTTAAAGATCAGAGCACACTGAGCACACCGCTAAATAGGTGCTTGATTATAAAGAGTCAACAATCAAAATTAATGATAATCAAAAGCTCATGTTCATTAAAATAAATGTGCAAATAAAAGGCTTTCCAGCAAATCATTTATTTCTCCATAAAGTTTTTTGATTTTACTTATTTAGAAGCTACATGGATATCCCCAAAATGCCATTTATTCATTCATTCATAAGTAAAAATAGATTGAATGGTTTCTTTGATTTTTTTTTGAACAACTAACAGGAGATAGAATATCTATTTATTCACTAATTAATTAATTCATTCACTATATATCTGATTCCTACTACACACAAAATACCATGTCAAGTGACTGTGAATATAAAAGATAAATAAGAACTAGCTCTAATGGCCCTACTATTTTTCCAATGGACTTTCCTGAAGCGTACCAGCTTGGATCTTTTGGTATTATTTCAGATTTGTATGATCATATTCTAACTCTCCAAAAGTCTCTGTACTTCTAGACTGACTACCTTGTTATGTCATACTTGTTGCCTAAACAATGGGATTTCCTCTCATTGAGACTGGCTATAGTTTGTGGACAATTTTTTTCAAAGCATTAGTGCAATTATATTCCTCAAAAATCCTAACATGTTATATCAATAGGATTTAGTCAGTCTTTCTTTATTTGGTTGATTGCAAGTATCAAAGGAAGTAATGTAAGTGAAAATTATTTGAAAAAATGTATTGTGAAACTAATACTTAAGGAGAATTTGTAATTGTGCGAGAATTTGTAATTGTGCTGGGCACCTTCCAAAACTGGGATCTCAATTAGTCCTTCAAAAAAACCTGTGAAGTAGGTGGCAGAGGTGGAACCTCTCCCACAGCTTTTATCTTGCACAGCTGAAGTTCCAAACCCAGACTTCTGGTGTCCCTGGAGCACAGTTTCCCTGTACCACACTGGAGCTTCAGTAGCAGAGACTTTAAATATCATCTGATAGCTTTGTGTTAGGCATATGTTTTCATTTCTGTGTTTTCTACTGACTTCCATTTTGGAGAAAAGGAAGAGAGGATATTTAACTTGTTAAGATACTTTGTTGTCAGTCTGGTTTAGAGGTGCAGTGAGCAAGGGACAAGATTAGTAAAAAGAAAGTGATTGAGAATAAAGCTATTGGCAGAAGCATCCATTCAAATTGATTCTCTTTCTATAAAATGTCAATTAAAAAGCAAAAATGAAAATTATGGGCTGGAATGATGTATTTTAAATACTTTTCCCTTCTCTAAGGTTTATTATTATAATTATATTTAATAGGGATATGTCAGAAGGAGACATTTCCTGACTGTGAATATGCAGATAGAAGTTCTGCTGAAGCTTTTTTTTTTTTTTTTTTTTTGGTTAAAACTGTTTAATAGAGTAGGAGGGATTCCTTTAGTCATTGTAGGAGTATATCATTACTTTAGGTTATACATAGGACAGTCTTTTGTACAGTATGTAAGTAATTACCAACTGTGTGTTTATGAGCATTTATGGTTAAATTATTTTCTTGGAAAAATACTTCAAATTGTAACATATTCTCTGGCCTTGATGGCATCTGATTCTTTGCCTAGACTTTCTCTTTCCAGGTTGGTGAATAGTGGCCAAGAAAAGCACTGACAGTATGCTTTGCATAAAGCATAGATGGTCATAGGAAATATAGACAGCTCCTTTGTGAAGAACAAAATGTTTCTCTAGATTCTGTTATGAAGTGTAGAAGTGAAAAATACTCAGAAACAGACACAAAGCAAATGCAATGAAATAAATACATGAATGAATAAACATTTTAACAGGAGGCCTACAGAAAACCTATGACCAACTTAGACAGTATATTTAAAAAGCAGAGACATTCTTTTGTTAAAGGTCCATCTGATCAAAGCTATGTATGGATAGTCATGTATGGATGTGAGAGGTGGACTATAATAAAAAATTGAGCACTGAAGACTTAATGCTTTTGAACTGTGGTATTGGAGAAGACTCTTGAAGAGTCCCTTGGACTGCAAGGAGATCCAACCAGTCAATCTTAAAGGAAATCAGTCCTGAATATTCATTGGAAGGACTGATGCTGATGCTGAAGCTCAAATACTTTGGCCACCTGATGCAAAGAACTGACTCATTGGAAAAGACCCTGATGCTGGGAAAGATTGAAAGCAAGAGAAGAATGGGGCAACAGAGGATGAGATGGTTGGCTATCATCACTGACTCAATGGACATGAGTTTGAGCAAGCCCCAGGAGTTGGTGAAGGACAGGGAAGCCTGGAATGCTGTCCATTGGGTCACAAAGAGTCAGACAGGACTGAGCACCTGAACTGAACTGAACTGAACAGATATCTTGTGAATTAAAGGAATCAAATCTGTTTTTATTTGCATTGAAATATATTTCCTAATTGGAACTGTACCTTGGTTTCTTTGCACCTGTGGGACATGAAAGTTGAAATGAGCATTCTTTCAAGTTAAAGGAAACAGAGCTATGGATAGATGTGTGGAATCAACCTTCTAACATGGATGTTAAGACAAGAAAAGGTAGAATAAAATGCAAAGAATATGGATATGTGATTTGAAGCAGTTAGGAAAGTGAAATCTAGGGTGTTATAAAGAGATACTTTAGTTATGATACTTTGCTTCATCAATGCCATCATATGTAAAATTATTTTTCTATATATTTTAGTGGTATCTATGTTGTTTCTCCTCTGTGTAGTTCAGTCATTCAGTCATGTCCAATTCTTTGCGACCCCATGGATTGCAGCATGCCAGGCTTCCCCGTCCATTGCAAACTCCCGGAGCTTACTCAAACTTATGTCCATTGTGTCGATGATGTCATCCAACCATCTCATCCTCTGTTGTCCCCTTCCCCTCTTGCCTTCAATCATTCCCAGCATCAGGGTCTTTTCAGATGAGTCAGTTCTTCGCAGCAGATGGCCAAAGTATCTGAGTTTCAGCTTCAGCACCAGTCCTTCCAGTGAATATTCAGGACTGATTTCTTTTAGGATGGACTGGTTGGATCTCCTTGCTGTGTTGTTTCTTCTCAGTTCAGTTCAGTTCAGTTCAGTCGTTCAGTCGTGTCCGACTCTTTGCGACCCCATGAATTGCAGCACACCAGGCTTCCCTGTCCATCACCAACTCCCGGAGTTCACCCAAACCCATGTCCATCAAGTCAGTGATGCCATCCAGCCACCTCATCCTCTGTTGTCCCCTTTTCCTCCTGCCCCCAATCCCCCCCAGCATCAGAGTCTTTTCTAATGAGTCAGCTCCTCACATGAGGTGGCCAAAGTATTGGAGTTTCAGCTTTAGCATCATTCCTTCCAAAGAACATCCAGGACTGATCTCCTTTAGAATAGATTGGTTGGATCTCCTTGCAGCCCATGGGACTCTCAAGAGTCTTCTCCAACACCACAGTTCAATAGCATCAATTCTTCAGTGCTCGGCTTTCTTCACAGTCCAACTCTCACTTCCATACATGACCACAGGAAAAACCATAGCCTTAACTAAATGGACCTTTGTTGGAAAAGTAATGTCTCTGCTTTTGAATATGCTATCTAGGTTGGTCATAACTTTCCTTCCAAGGAGTAAGCACCTTTTAATTTCATGGCTGCAGTCAACACCTGCAGTGATTTTGGAGCCCAAAAAAATAGCCTGACACTGTTTCCACTGTTTTCCCATCTATTTCCCATGAAGCAGTGGGACAAAATGTCATGATCTTCCTTTTCTGAATGTTGAGCTTTAAGCCAACTTTTTCACTCTCCTCTTTCACTTTCATCAAGAGGCTTTTTAGTTCCTCTTCACTTTCTGCCATAGGGGTGGTGTTATCTGCATATCTGAGGTTATTGATATTTCTCCTGGCAATCTTGATTCCAGCTTGTGCTTCTTCCAGCCCCGTGTGGTGCGCCAGCTGCAACGGACGGCGCAGAAGTGTGGCTTAGAAGAGTTAACCTACTTCCGAGGTCAGGGGTGGAGGCCAAGAGGAGCAACCCTGAGTCCAAGGTCAGGGGCGGGGGCCGAGAATGCCAGGCTGTGACAGCGCAGGAGAGGCTGAGAGGAGCTACCCCAGGCCGGAGACCAGGCACCGTGGCAGAGAGGAGTAACTCCACATTCAAGGAGCGGTGGCTGCACCGGCGCAGGAGGGCAGAGAGGAGCTACTCCACGTTCAAGGTCAGGAGGGGTGGCAGTAAGGAGGTACCCCTCATCCAAGGTAAGGAGCAGAGGCTGCGCTTTGCTGGAGCAGCTGTGAAGAGATACCCCACGTCCAAGGTAAGAGAAACCCAAGACAGACGGTAGGTGTTGCAAGAGGGCATCAGAGGGCAGACGCACTGAAACCATACTCACAGAAAACTAGTCAGTCTAATCACACTAGGACCAAAGCCTTGTCTAACTCAGTGAAACTGAGCCATGCCCTGTGGGGCCACCCAAGATGGGCAGATCATGGTGGAGAGGTCTGACAGAATGTGGTCCACTGGAGAAGGGAATGGCAAACCACTTCAGTATTCTTGCCTTGAGAACCCCATGAACAGTATGAAAAGGCAAAATGATAGGATACTGAATGAGGAACTCCCCAGGTCGGTAGATTCCCAATATGCTACAGGAGATCAGTGGAGAAATAACTTCAGAAAGAATGAAGGGATGGGGCCAAAGCAAAAACAATACCCAGCTGTGGATGTGACTGGTGATAGAAGCAAGGTCTGATGCTGTAAAGAGCAATGTTGCATAGGAACCTGGAATATTGTTTCTCTTAACAGTGGTCAAAATCCATGCAAAGTAGATTGTCAGTATAAATTACTGCTACACTGAGACTAAATTTCAAATCCTTCTTAGAAGTTATATTTTTTTCTTTATACTACACAGTGATTTAATAGGCATTTTTCAAGCATAAATTTATTTCAGTTTCTACAGACTTTATTTGATGATAATGTTATTGATCTATGATAGTGTATAAACAGCATGTAGCCACTGAACAATGGAGGCAACAGTAAAAAGCAAATACTTCTGAGTTAATAAAAAAAGGAAAAAGAAGCTTCTAATAAAATGCAATTATCATTGCAACTTAAAATAACCAAATACGATAAATAAAAATATGAGGACTTTTGAAAAGGAAGATTCACATTTAAATCTCGTTCTCAGTCTGGAGAAAAGATGTCTGTAACTATGTTATAGGGTCTAGTGAGGGTGTACAGTGATGAAATAAGTGACAGTGTTTGGTAAACTAAAGTGCTAAATCAGTGGAAGTACTTTTGTTTTATGTAAAAACATTGAATCAAGTTGTGAAGTGAGATTAATATTTTCCTTTAGAGACAGAGAAGTCATCCTACATTAGGATGACCAGATTGAATTTACACAGGCATGGAGAGAGAAAAATTTCTCTGCCCTAACAAATGATGAGTGAGGTCATATCTGAAAGTTTTTCATTCACATGCATAATCTGTGGATGGTTGGGTTTGGCAAGAGATTCAGAGGCAGGTAACATGCTAAATTTGTGCCCAGTAACTTGAATACTCTTACTTTCTACAAGTCTGTTTTGCATAAACGGATGTTTGGACAACTGGGAATCCTTCAGTTAAGTGAAGCAAAAATTCTGGGGATGGGATGGTGGTGATGACAGCACTGGGAAGAACATTCAGCTTGTCAGAAAAATATAAACTATATGAGATAAAAATGTGTTTATACTTGACTAATTTTGGGGTTATCTGGTTTGTTGTTTAGTCACTAAGTCAGGTCCAACTCTCTTGCGACCCCCATGGACTGTAGTCCACTGGGCTCCTCTGTCCATGGGATTTCTCAGCAAGGATACTAGAGCAGGTTGCCTTTTCCTTCTCCAGGGGATTTTCCTGACCCAGGGATCAAACCTGCGGGATCAAATCTGCTTGGTAGGCAGATGCATTACCACTGAGTTACCTAGTTTGGCCATCACTAATACCAAATAAGAAACATTTTATGAATAATATTCAGCATAGAGAGACTTAAATGCTAAATGCCAGTATTATTCAGTTGTCAAAATTCATGTCACAGTTAAAAACACTGTATAACTCCAACTCCTATGTAAACATAAGATATGTCTCAGTTTACAAATTGTGAAAGTGTACCAAACATTTTATGTTTCTTGGCACAGTATCTCAAGATCTATTGGAAAATTATAACTGTACTTATTTTATTTTCATAGGTTTTTCATTAGTGTCATCACACTTTGAGCAGCTGTGACAATTTACTACAGGAATAATTCCATCCTCAAATTATTACTGTAAATTGAAGTCCTATTTTTCCATCCCAAGTGTATTTTTAATATTAACAGTTGGTAATTAGTCTATCCTTTGGAGAGACTCTGAACGGTTCTGGAGAGCATTCTGTACATTTAATCAGGAGAACACATTCCTTGCAAAAGGCGACAATAAAATATAACATTAATTGAATTGTGAAAGTGTTCTCTAATTGCTGATGCTATCCCCATTTATTACTTTTAAAGTACATTCTTTAATATTCCAAGGATAACATTTTGGGGCTATAATTCCTTCTCAAGGATCTCAAAACACGAGATACTTATACATGTAAAAACAAAAAGTGAGACATTATAAGTTTTTCAAAAGAGAAATATATGTGAGATATTTGTTTTTGAAACCATTAAGCAAACTGGTCATTCATTATAATGGCTTCCCAGGTGGCACTAGTGGTAAAGAACCCGCCTGCCAATGCTAAAGACACAAGAGATGCGGGTTCGATCCCTGGCTCAGGAAGATCCCCTGGAGGAAGGCACAGGAACCCACTCCAGTATTCTTGCCTGAAAAATCCCACGGACAGAGAAGTCTGGCATGCTAGAGTCCACAGGGTTGCAAAGAGTCAGACAGAACAGAAGCGATTTAGCATGCAGGCATTTATTATAACAATATTTACCTGCCTGGAACATATGTAAGTGAGCACACACTGTTTCTTCATACCAGTCTAGGCAGTCGCAATCTGGTTTTAGATAGCATGCTTTGGCTTTAGATAGTATATAGGCACTAAAGTTATCCATTCAGAATAGTCTTTTACTTTTAAATACCTTCATTTTGTTTTGCTTTAATCATTATGATCTTCAAGTATTTTTACTGGATGTTACCTTGCAGTTTCCATTCAATGCTGCCTTGAGACTTAGGAATTAGATGTATATTTGAAAAATTTTACCAAGTTATTTTATGTCATTGAGACAGATTGTCTTTGTAATTTATTAGATTTTTACTTATGAGTACTCCTTCCAAATCCATGTTACTTATAACCAAGTAAACTAAAGCATCACCAATCTCCTCATTAAGTTCTAAATTAAAATTTTGTTCCACAAGATGATGGATGGTTATGACAAGTTAATGGGGTAGAGTAAAATAAGAAAGTGAACCAGATATAAGTGTTATTTAAACATCATATTATAGATTTTTAAAATGTATTCGT
>SJYQ01004942.1:0-14113 GCA_006410935.1 Redunca redunca
TGAGCCCATCTTTGCATGAAATGTTCCCTTGGTATCTCTAATTTTCTTGATGAGATCTCTAGTCTTTCCCTTTCTGTTGTTTTCCTCTATTTCTTTGCACTGATCACTGAGGAAGGCTTTCTTATCTCTCCTTGCTATTCTTTGGAACTCTGCATTCAAATGGGTGTATCTTTCCTCTTCTCCTTTGCTTTTTGCTTCTCTTCTTTTCACAGCTATTTGTAAGCCTTCCTCAGACAGCCATTTTGCTTTTTTGCATTTCTTTTTCTTGGGGATGGTCTTGATCCCCGACTCCTCTACCATGTCACGAACCGTCGTCCACAGTTCATCAGGTACTCTGTCTGTTAGATCCACTCCTTTAAATCTATTTCTCACTTCCACTGTTTTTATGAAAACCCACAAGACCTTTTAGAACTAACACCGAAAAAAGATGTCCTTTTCTGAGCCACCAGGGAAGACCAAAAAGAAAAAAATCACTTTTACCAATCATGTCTTCTCCCTTGTAGAAGGAAATGGCAATCCACTCCAGTATTCTTGCCTGGAAAATCCCATGGACAGAGGAGACTGGTGGGCTACAGTCATAGGGTTGCAAGGAGTCGGATACCACTAAAGCGATTTTGCAGAATCATGTCTTCATTTAACATTTTGAAATTTTGTTCATTGTGGGTTTTTTTCATTCATTTTGACTTTTAAAAATACTGCATTAGATTTTATTTTATCTTTATTGCCCATCTTCCTTCTTATTTTTGTTCTTCCTCTTTTCTTTTTCCTCTGCTCCACACCCGTCACCCGCCCCCCCACTTTTTTTCTTTTTTTTTTGCTCTTTACTAGAGAAGGAAATGACAACCCACTCCATTATTCTTGCCTGGAGAACCCAATGGATGGAGGAGTCTGGTAGGCTACAGCCCAGGAGGTTGCAAAGAGTTGGACATGACTGAGCGACTTCACTTTCACTTTTCACTTTCATAGCAGAATGGTTAAGCTGCCAGAGTCACATCATATAAGTTCAAAGTAGCAAACTGCTGCGTCACTTAATAGCTGTGTGACTCTGAGCAAGTACCTGACATATAAGTACTTGCTATTTTATATATGTATACTTTTTTGGCTAATATAGAATATATATGCATATAATATAGAATGCTATGCTAAGCTGCTTCAGTCGTGTCCAGCTCTTTGCAACCCCATGGACTGTAGCCCAGCAGGCTCCTTTGTCCATGGGATTCTTCAGGCAAGAATACTGGAGTGGGTTAGCATTTCCTACTCATATAGAATATATATGTATATATAATATATATGTATACACTCAATACACACATTTGTTGCTGTTCATTTACTAAGTTGTGGCCAATTTTTTGTGATCCCATGGACTGCAGCATACTAGGCTTCCCTGTCCTTCACCATCTCCCAGATGTCTATTGAGTCAGTAATGCCATCCAACCATCTCATCTTCTGCCACTTCCTTCTCCTCTAGTCCTCAATCTTTCCCAGCATCAGGGTCTTTTCCAGTGAGTCGGCTCTTCACATTAGGTGGCCAAAGTATTGGAGTTTCAGCTTTAGCATGTCTTTCCATTGAACATTCAGGGTTGATTTCCTTTAGGATGAACTGGTTTGATCTCCTTACTGTACAAGGGACTCTCAAGAGTCTTCTCCAGCACCACAGTGCAAAAGCATCAATTCTTTGGTGTTCAGCCTTCACTGTGGTCTAGCTCTCACATCCATACATGACTACTGGACCTTTTTCAGCAAAGTGATGTCTCTGATTTTTAATACACTATCTAGGTTTGTCATGGCTTTCCTTCCAAGGAGCAAGCATCTTCTAATTTTGTGGCTGCAGTTACCATCTGCAGTTATTTTGGAGCCCCCCAAAATAAAATCTGTCACCGTTTCCATTTCCACCCCTCATTTGCCATGAAGTGACGGGACTGGATGCCATGATGATCTTAGTTTTCTGAATGTTGAGTTTTAAGCCAACTTTTTCACTTTCCTCTTCCACCCTGATCAAGAGGCTCTTTAGTTCCTCTTCAGTTTCTGCCATTGAAGTGGTATCATCTGCATATCTGAGGTTGTTATTTCTCCTGACAATCTTGATTCCAGCTTGTGAGTCATCCAGCCTGGCATTTTGCATAATGTACTCCACATATAAATTGAACTAGCAGGGTGGGAAGATACAGCTTTGATGTACTCCTTTCCCAATTTGGAACCAGTTAGTTGTTCCATGGCTAGTTCTAACTGTTGGATTTGACCTGCATTCGTATATATTTGAGGATTTTGCATTGGGTAGTTTGCTAATGATTTTGTATACATTATCTAATTTAACCTATACACACGCATGTACGCAGAGAACATGAGGATTTTGAATGAGGAAACTGAGGCCCAAAGAGGTTAAATGACATGCTCTAAGTCCTGTAGCTAACCAATAGTAGGGCTGGAATACATATTCAAGCTTGTCTGATTCTAGATCCCTGCCCATTATGCCTCGCGCTGTACACATTTGGGGGAGTCAAGTCCATGCACAGCTTTCTCATGGACAGTGTGACTGTTCTGCTTTAGGGCCCTTGTCCCTGTGAAGGTCTCAAGGAACCTCTAGTGAACTTCTGTGAGCCACACTCAGGCATCACACCCAGGCCTAGTGTTCTGATCCAGGCTGGTGCCCACTATCACAAGGCTAAGCTAGAAAATCTGGGATTGATTAGGGGAATTTATGCTTCCTGAGGAGAGTTGTTAAAGAGAGATGAAATCTGTTTGCTGATGTCTTTTTTTTTCTTTTTAAAAATTCTATTTTTGCATAGTTATTAAGGGTTATACTCCATTTACAGTTATTACAAAATATTGGCTACATTGCCCATGTTGTATAATCCACCCATGAACATGTCTTATATCCAGTAGTCTGCACCTCCCTCTTCCCCTTATATTGCAGAAATGGGAGAAAAGTGGTGATAGAGGTTCTGGAAGATCCACAGTTGCTCACATATTCTTCCACTGAATTAAAGATCTTACTTAGAAGATGTGAGATCTGTCATTAAGTAGCTGCATGGACAGCCCTGGAGTTGTGTGACAGGTGATCCTGTTTCTTGCAGGCTCCTGAAGCCCTTTGGGTCTCAAAACAAACAAGGGTGCTGAGTTAGATTTCTCTCTGATGCAAACCCTGAAAGATGTTGCTTTTCTTTTAGGAAATGCTCACCAGACTGGGAAGGCAAGGAGAAGCACACCCTGACTGTGTCCCACACCTATGGGGGCTATTGTTCACGACAGGTGGGCTGACAAATGCTCTTCATGATAGTCTCCACTAGGTCTTCCTGTTATGCTCCTTTGTGACTTCCTATACTTTTCTAGAAATCTCAACTCTGCAATAATGCAGCTCTTTGCCTGATTGTTTGCCATTTGCCCTCCAGACTGTAGCTTCAAGAGAGCAGGGCCCTTGTTTACTTTGTTCATTACTTTGGCTCCAGCATGAAGCCTGGTACACACTAGGTTAGCAGTGTGTTAGTAGGTTGAATGAATGGAAGAAAAACAATGAGACATAATGCATATCCAGATGGGTGGAGGGAGATCCAGAAGAACTTGAGTCAGGCCTGGCAAGGTCTCATCAGAGTCCTATTCCCCTTCCTTGAAAAGTTGAGGGCAGGGATTTTTTTTAAGTTTATTTATTATTTTTATTTTTGGTTGCACTGGGTCTTTATTGCTGGAAGGGTTTTCTCTAGTTGTGGTGAGTGGGGGCTACTCTTTGTTGTGGCGTGCTGACTTCTCATGGCTTCTCTTGTTGCAGAGTAGAGGCTCTAGGCACTCAAGCTTCAATAGTTGCAGTAGTTAGTTCTTAGTACTTAGTCTCAGTAGTTGCAGTGTGTGGCTCTAGGGCACGGGGCCTTCAGTGGCTGTGGCTCCTGGGCTCTAGAGCGCAAGCTTAGCAGTTGTGGCGCATGGGCTTAGCTGCTCCACAGGATGTGGAATCTTCCCAGACCAGGGATTGAACCCATGTCTCCTGCATTGGCAGATTCTTATCCACTACACCACCAGGGAAGTCTGAGGGCAGGGATTCTAATATGATGCCTAAAGCAGGGTGGGAATAACTTTAAATCATGACTTTGCTAGAAAGAGAACTGGGAAATAACAGGAAATAAACCCTAAATCTTATAGATCACAGTTGAAGAAATAAAAATCTGCTTTCCAGATTATTCTGCTCACTGTAGAGAACAATAAGCTATATCATGGCTTCTTAAGAAAGGTGATGTGAAGTTGTGGGTCTCAAGGGGCTTTCCTGGCCCTGTGGTCTGCCGCACAAGAAGTACAGCTCCATCTTTCAGGCTCTACCTGGAAATGGCCTGGAGCTGCCCCTTAGGCCAGGTGGAGCCTCTGGGGCTGGATGTTGGATTTGGGAGTGGGGCTCTAAAAGGAAGCCACCGTGAAATTGAGACAGCAGCAGTCTCAGGTTACTCCCAGGCCTTAACTTAACATATCAGGTAGGGGAGAAACCGGAGAAGTAGCAGGAGCTAAGCAAGTTAGGCTAAAACTCAGGCTCTTGGTCGTCCATATCCATTAGGACAATGACCATGATGCGTTTGTAATTCATTCTCAAGAGCCAGGCAAGTTGCATTCACTTTGAAAGTAGCCAACTTTGAAGAACCGATTCACCCAATTCTGAAATGCACAGTTTTCTATATGGAGGCAGCACCACACTTCAGGACCACCACACCGTCAGCTGGGAGATGAGAAAAGGATGAAGTGAAGTCAGGATTTTGTGAAGTCAGGATATGGGGTGACTCAGAGGAGACATATTAATAACAGGAGACAGGGAACTTCACAAAAGGAAATGAATTCTCCCTTGATTAATGATGTGCAGAAAACTTGACGTCATTATTA
Source organism: Redunca redunca (assembly GCA_006410935.1). Lineage (NCBI taxonomy): Eukaryota > Metazoa > Chordata > Mammalia > Artiodactyla > Bovidae > Redunca > Redunca redunca. Next base: position 4,855 of record SJYQ01004942.1, read on the forward strand.
ACGCTTATAGTATACAGATGACAGGGGCCCACCCTATTGTGAGCAGAGAACAGGATGTGAATAATTCCATAGCTTTGTCACCATTTAGAAAAAGTCTCCCTCTGCACATGCGTATGTGTGTATGTGTTTGGATTGAGAATTTCAAGAGACGTGGTGGTAGTTTAGGGAATAAGACAGAATAGTTGTGTTTCTACTTTCAGCTCTTAGGAAAGTACATAAGAAATTCATAGCTGTTTGAAAAGTGATTTGAGATCCTCTGATGAAAGGTAATGAGACGTAAGAGATATCAGTCTTGGAGTGTGATGACAGCGTGTGATTTTATGTTGGAGTGGCGCTAGACTATAACAAGAAAATGGGTACTGGGAGAGGAGGGAGCAGGGCTGGAAGGAAGAGGCAACGTTGGGCAAAACCCGCAGTATTTTATATTAAGCAAGAGGAAGACAGCCTGGGGACCCGGGAGGGACCAGGGCCTGCCTTCATTTCCTAGGGCAGTTTGCCTTCTTGCAGTCTGAACTCTGTTGCCTTTTAGGGTGGTCTGTTTGGTCAAGTTTTCCCAAACGATGTAATAGCTGCTGTCTTGTCACAGTGAAAAACCGCCTTTTGCTTTTCAAGAGAGCTACCGCATTGTTTTCTGTTGCATTAATATTTGGGTGACAGTCATCTGTCATTAAAACCTTTATTATTCTCTACAGTTACAAATCTGCTTTTCTTAGAACATCTTTTCTTCAGCAAAGACTTAAGAGGAAGGTGCTCTGTCTACCGTTCAGGATCTAGCTAGAGTGAGGCCTCCTGGCCGACAGGGGCCATCTCTGACCACAGGTGCCAGAGGCAGCTGTCTGGGCTGGTCAAAACTCAGCTCCAGAAGGAGCTCCAGTTCTGGATCTGCTGCCCCTATTCACAGGATTTTAGGCAAGTTATCCAACCCCTCGGGGTCATAATTTCCTCATTTGTGAAACAGAATAAGAAAGATCTACCTTTTGGGGTTATTGCGAGCATTTAAAGAATAGTTATGTGTAGCCCATAATAGGCCTAGTAGATAGGAAGCACCAAATAAGTGTTTGCTGCTGCTGCTTCTACTGCTGCTACTACTACTACTATTTCCTGAGAATTTATAGCCTGGTTTAGAGAAAATTATTGAGACTATTATTTCCATCATTATTACAGACTCTGAAAGAAACTAAGGATTTAAAGAAAAATGCTTCAGTAGATTAAATTATTTTTGGTGTTCTCCCTCTTCTATTCTTTTCTTCTGGCTCTTCCAGATTTCTGACACATTTCAATGTGTCTGATCATTATCATGGCTTAAGGTTTTAGTGATGTGTTAAATATATCCCCTATGAGTATAAGCTGGGCTTCCCAGGTGGCTCAGATGGTAAAGAGTCTGCCTGCAATGTGGGAGACCCGGGTTTGATCCCTGGGTCAGGAAGATCCCTGGAGAAGGAAATGGGAACCCACTCCACTGTTCTTGCCTGGAAAATTCCATGGATGGAGGAGCCTGGCAGGCTACAGTCCATGGGGTAGCAAAGAGTCTGACACAACTGAGCGACTTCACTTTCACTTCCTTTCTTTCATGAGTGTAAGCTACTGAAGGTACACATACCTACCAGGATGAATTCATGCTTTCAAAGTAGACTGGAAACTTGACGCTTTTCTGAAAGATGAAGTAATAAACCCTATAGACTTCTAGAACTTTAAAGCTAGACTGCAAGGGCCATCAAGTTTAAGACCTGAGTAGGCAAATGATTCACCCTTGGAGACAGGCATGGTTGGTTGTTGGCAGAGAGTGGTTAGAGTCTCGGGTCAAGTTAGTTAGTTGAATACTATGAACATGTGAACCATGGTGTGACTTCTTATAACGCTGCTTCTATTGAACTGCACGGTGGCAGCATGCCATCCGTGTCCAGAAAAGGGTCTTATCAGATTGCCTATAAACTCTATGCATTGAAGGGGGTGTCGCTGAGGACGTCATCCTGATCCTGTTCATGAAGACACCTGAGGGGCCATATCTTTCAAGTACCAGAAATAGCTGGTGCTCCTGGGACAACTGTTTTCATCTGATGAATGCCCAGAAGTTTTTATGTGATTGTTATCTTGTGATTAGTGCTTTTTGCATTGACTAGGAATGCTCAGGGAGAAGGCAATGGCACCCTACTCCAGTACTTTTGCCTGGAAAATCCCATGGATGAAGGAGCCTGGCAGGCTGCAGTCCATGGGGTAGCTGAGTCAGACATGACTAAGGGACTTCACTTTCACTTTTCACTTTCATGCACTGGAGAAGGAAATGGCAACCCACTCCAGTGTTCTGGCCTGGAGAATCTCAGGAACGAGGGAGCCTGGTGGGCTGCTGTCTATGGGGTCGCACAGAGTCGGACATGACTGAAGAGACTTAGCAGCAGCAGCAGCAGGAATGCTCAGGAACAAATTTACATTCCATCTGTGAATAGAACCAGCAGCTACTACAAATTACAGATGTTCACTATAGCTGAAAACTTGGTAGGCAGCTTTTCTAAGCAGTGTTCCACTGCTCACTGACATTCTCTAACACTGTGGATGTTTCCTAGAGGGGAGAGGAGTTTTGGGTCCTTCATGTCATATACTTTATCTCCTTCTTGGATATTCATGATGTATATATTGGTATCTGATAAGTTCTGATAAGTCTGGCAAGTCTTATAAGTCTGACAATTTAGAATCAAAACAAAAAGAGCTTTTTAAAGCTTTGTTTAGTCCTATAATTATAAAACTTATTTGATCACAGAATCTTAAACAAAAATTATCTCAGAAGTCTCTAATTTTATAGGAAACACTTTTAGGGGAATACTGTCTTCAGTTAGCTGTAATCAAACCCTATTTATTGGATTCATGTCAGTACAGAAGTTGTCTCTTGGCAGGGCAAAACATGATTCTTTCTACTTCTGCAAAGCAAAGAGTCCAGTTGTGTATATTGGACCACATGACTGATGAGGTCCCTTTGAGCTCTAAGGTTTGTTGATTCTTGATTTTTAAAATGAAGAAAAGTGTCTCAAGAGTATCTGCTCATAGAATTAAGAATTTAACTTTATGAACATGAAGACTAAGATTAGTAATCAAAATAGTGTATGTAACATTTCTGGTGCTGTTTATTCATGTCTAATCTAAAAGATTGCTTTAAAAATCATGTTTATAAAAACAGCTCCCAGGAGAGTTTACAAAGATACACATTTCCTTTGAAAAGCCTCAGAGTCAAAAGATGTAGGATTTTCATTTGAACTCCTGTTTGGGTATAGAATTTATAACCTGCTTCCTGCTTTGATAAAGCCTTTTTCCCAATGGGGTTGATGCAGCTTCATGGTGTATCTCCAGGGGGTTGTGCAACTAGATTTACTCCTGAAGCATGTAGCCCATTCAGAGACTGTGTTGTTAGTTTACGAGGCACTTTTGGCATTAAGACCCTTCCCCTCCATGCTCCCCGTTAAAACTCAACAAACAGAAGCCAACAGCAAGGTCCTCAAGCCCCTGCCATGTTTGTATTACTTGGGTGGGAGCCTAGACTCGCCTTAGACAACACACCTAGCTTCTGGAATTGTTCCATCCCCTTGACTACTGAGCCAGACCCAAGGGGAAATAGCAAGGCAAAATCACCTTCAAAGAGATGGACTGCAGGCAGCAAGGACAAGTCCTCAAGCCTGGGTCTTAGCTTGGCATCCAGCTTTCTCGAGCAGTGTGGTCCTGGTTGTGGCACCATAACCCCAGTAGCTTTCATTGTCCTCCTCTCTGTGTATGCCCACAGAGGGGTGCGATTTCATTATTTCTCTGGACCACTTGTCCCTCTGAATGTATTTCTGAGTTTTTCTCCTGTTTGACTATGCCTACTATGTGTCAGGTATTATGTCACAATAACACATATCCCCTTGTCTTTTCCCTTGAGGAACTTGTAGCGTTGAAGAGCAGATGGCACCAGGAAAAAATTTTCATCCAACGTGACAAAGACTCCAAATGAGTTGTGTATAAAGACCAATGAGGAAGTGATGGAGGTGACATGTGAGTCAGGTCTTAGAAAATGTGTTGGACACTGATTTTGCCACTAATGGAATTACTTTTTCTGAGTAATGGCAACCAGCCTGCTAAAGGGGGAAGTGTAAACTAAGAACTTGTTTTGGATTCACTCAGTAGACCAGCTGACAGAACCTATTAGGCAAAGTCTAGACTCTGACTTCAAGCAATCCAGTGAATATTCAGGCTTTAAGCATTTCAGTTATTGGAGGAAGAGACCATCTGGAAAGTGGACTCTCTGGGACTCACTCTCAAGTTTCCTGTTGTAAAAATGTTCTAGGGATAGTTTTGATTTGTGGAACACCTGGAATTAACTTTGCTTTATGTTTACTAATACCTAGTTTCCCAGTCTCATGGCAGACAGAAAATAAATGGCATGTTTAAATTGCTATGTAGGTGAAAAGAAAGACCACTACTGAAGAATGGGTTTTAATTTAAATTTCGGAGGACATTTTACAAAGTACATGAATTTAACAGGTAAGCTCGCTCCTTGAGTTTGCTGTTCTGGAGACAATTGACACTGGAAGATGGGTAGCAGCAGATCCAGTGCTGGGCAGAATTTTGTGGATTTTTTTTCAAGTGACCTTTATGAGGAAAAACCATGGGTGTCAACCATGCGACATAATATCCATCCCTTCCCTGGCCGTACAAATTGTTTTCTAATTTGATGTTGTAGAAAATCTTTCACTGTAAAAATACTCCTTTTCTTTAGATTTAGCACTTAAGATGCCCCCCAAACCCTCTTCCCCAAATTCATTCTAATTGTGAATTTTGACTGTCTGTGTTTATTATATTTATACCAGATAGTATCTTTGTCTTCTCTTCTGCCACAGGTTGAGACAATATTCATCCAGCTGGCTTTCCAGACTCCAAACTTAAATGGTACCCTTCACCACGTGGGACTGGCTTAGCATTTGAAAGCAGCACTTACGTTTCAGATTTTAAATTGAAACTGAAGGTGTGCTATTTCCAGACTTGAGTCTTGCCTCCCACTATTTGTCATCATACACTTGCTCTTGGCATTTCAATGGGTACCTGTGCCTCCTGCTGGGCCGCAAACTCCATAAGAACAAGGAGTTTGTTGTTGTTCAGTCACTCAGTTGTGTCTGACTTTTGCAATTCCATGCAAAACGTCTACAGCACAGCAGGCTTCCCTGTCCTTCACTACCTCCCAGGGTTTGCTCAAACATGTCCATTGGAGAAGACTCTTGAGAGTCCCTAGGACTGCAAGGAGATCAAACCAGTCAATCCTAAAGGAAATCAATCCTGAATATTCATTGGAAGGACTGATATGGATGCTCCAATACTTTTTGGCCACCTGATGTGAAGAGTCGACTCATTAGAAAAGACCCGGATGCTGGGAAAGATGGAGGGCAGGAGGAGAAGGGGATGACAGAGGATGAGATGGTTGGATGGTATCACCGATTCAGTGGACATGAGTTTGAGCAAGCTGCAGGAGATGGTGAAGGACAGGGAAGCCTGGCGTGCTGCAGTCCATGGGATCGCAGAGAGTTGGACATGACTGAGCGACTGAACAGCAACATGTCCATTGAGTCAGTGATGCCATCCAACCATCTCATCCTCTGTTGCCCCATTCTCCTCCTGCCCTCAATCTTTCCCAGCATCAGGGTTTTTTTCCAATGAGTTAAGAACAGGAAGGGGTTTCATTTATCTTTATATTCTATAGTTCATACATAAAAGTGATGCTTAAGAAGTATTCATCAAACAGGTATATTTATCCTAAATGTTCCTCCATGTAGGCAAGAAGTGAAAAAGAAAGTACTGTGTATACAAGTCTCAGAACTTCACTTTTCCTAATAACTTAAAAAAGGGGGCAGATAAAGGAATTTCCTGATAAATAAATGTGAGTACCTCCCCAGCGTGATCCAAGGATCCTGATTTACTTTGCGCTCAAATGGGACTTTCTGCTTTAGGATCATGTATGTGTGGGTCGTATATCGTATCAAGAAGGATGCCATGTGAGCTGTGAAGTGGAAGGCTTCCCTCTGTGGAAGGACCAAGGCAAACCTGCTTCATGTTTCCTGTCTGAGGTCCCAATAACACACTAGCTACCATTTCCTTGGCATATGCCCTGTGCCAAACATTCAAGCATATGATCTCATTTAATCCTCACAAGGATTCCAAGGCTTAGAGGGGTTAAATGGCTTCCCCTTGGACCCCTAGATAATCATGTCGAAAACCAAACCTATGAGCAAGCCTCCCCCAGGTTGGCATTCTCCCAGCACTCCCTATCTTGGTGAGTGAAAATTTTAGCATCCAGTTCCTCCAGTGAGAAATCCTTTCTCGATAACCCAGCTTCCAGGTCTTGTGGAGATCGTGTCCACCCGTGGACTCCCTGTTAACTTCTATTCCAGCCCAGCCACCATCTGCCCTCCATGGACAGCTCAGGAGTCTCCCCAGTGGTCTAAAGTAGACCTCCTCAAATCTAGTCCCAATACTAAGCTTAAGTGGTCTTCTCAAAAGTCATATATTATCATGTGATTTTTTTGATTAAAAATCCTCCAATGCTACTTCTGTTCACTGTTAGAGACCAGGATCCTTAACCAGGCTCACCATGCCCTCCTGGCCTGGCCCCATGTGGCAGCCCAGTCTCCTCATTTTCTGGGCCTCGAGCCAGCCAGCTGTTCCCTCAGCCTGGAATGTTCTTACCATCCCTTTCAGAGCCTAGGTTGATACCCACTGAGCTGACAAAGCTCAGCTCAGTGGTGTCTTCTTCAAGGGACTTGTGTGTACTTTTTTGGCATTGTGTGCTTATCTTCCATAGTGTTCATCTTATATTTATTTGCTTTATTATTGGATTGATATGTGGTTGTCTCATGAGCCTATAAGGTGCGTGAGGGCAGGGGCCATGTCTGTTTGCATTCACCAAATCTTAGTTCAGAACCTGAAGACAGCAAACAGTTGATGAGTATTTGTTGCATGAATTAATGCACTAACAGCGAGCAAGAGACAGAACTGAGATTTCAACTCAAAAGCTCAGTGTCTCCTGTCTGTATTGTGTGTGGCTAGAACTCTAAGTGGTCAGGTGTGGGGACAGAGGAGAGTCGAGACTGGGAGTCTGGCTCACTGTTCCCTCTGGAACAGGAAGGGGCTGACAGTTGAGCTTGTGGTCACTGAAGATTCACTGGGCTCCTGCCCTATTCCAGGTACTTTGTTCATTTTCAAATTTAATCCCTCTTAACAGTCCCTCAGGAGGTTAAGTAACTTGCCAAGTCACCCAGAAGTCAAGCTGAAAGCCTAGATTCAAGCCTGGGCCCTTTGGCCCGCCACCCATGTTTGTAACCCTTTGCTAACTGTCCCTACCTTGTTCCTTGTTTTACCCCCTCACTGTGGGTCCCTATCTGACCTTTGGTTCTGTTCCTTTTCTTGTAAATTTGTGCTCATTTCTTCTTTAACTTATCACCAGTCTCTCTTCCCTTGCCTGACTCCTTTTCTCCATTCCTCTATCTTCCCTTCCCCCACTCCCTCCTAATTCTATTAGAGATGAGAACCATGATGTTACTTACCTGCAATTTATATTTCAGGAGGCTGTCAGCAACCAGAAGTCCTGCACACTAGGCAACTTGGTAGAACAAAATGGAGATGAGAATTATAAATGTCTAAGCTTGTGTCTCTTCTTACTCTTATGATTGGTTAGCTTTCAGTTTTAAAATCACTTCTGATTTTTGAGCTTTGAATTTGGCCTACTAATGGTAGTAAAAGCAGTACAAAGAAAGGGAACAAAACTTCAAAACTGTATTTTTCTTCCCTATGAGAAGGCCACTATAAACTGTGGAGATGCTTCTCAAATAAAATTAGATTCTGCCACTGCCTGCTGTTTCCCTCTGCATTTCATCTCTTTTCTCTGAATCACTGAGCCTCTCTTGGGACACTAGGTAATCCGAAGAAACAATGGAGTGTTTGGGCACCTCGAGTTCTACGGAGAGCTAAGGCACATTGATTTGCATTTCTGGGTCAGCGTAATTTCACTTTCACTTAACCCTTGTACTGACCCTTGTTTTTCAGCACCTTGGCTCTTTCTGCCATCCGTTTGAGAGCATTCAGTTTCCTCAGCCCACAGATGGTAAGTGTCCCCTGGCAAACAAAAGCTTGCAAACTGCCCCCAACTACCCTCTTCAGTGTTCCCAGCATCACTATGGTCTTTTCTGTGAGGAATTGGCCAGTATTTTAGATGTCTCTGAATGCAAATTTTATTCACATTTAAGAAGCTAGGTTTTTTTTTGGTGTTAATGGAAGATGAAGTAAACATTAGAGATTGCATTATTCAGTTGTGTAGGTAGCTGCCCAAGTTTTGCACCTCTTTGTGGTTGTAAACCCTTGATGTAATGGATGCCATCTCTCTTGGTATGAGTCATGCTGGGTATGAGTCGTTCTGTGAAGACCCACAGTGTGTCAGAAAGAGGGACATGATGTATATTTAGGACTTTAAAATAAGGCTATTCTGCTGTCTTATTCATAGTGTAATTTCTGGTAAGAGGGAGCAAAGACACCAACAAGATTTAATTACTTGCACCATGGCAGGAACACATCATTAGTTGTCCATCTGTAGTGAGGTCCACTTGGCTAGAAGACCCTGTGTAAGGTAAAGGTGCTCTGAGATGCAACATGTTATACAAAGTGGGAAATGAAATGTTTGCCTCTCAAAGCTTTAACTCAATTGGTAAGAATAATTTTATGTTTTTTTCTTGATTATAGAAGTAAATCATAATTGTAAGATATATGAATTATATCTCAATTGTTTTTAGAGAATAGTAGCAAGAGGATTTTATAGAAGAGACAGGTAAACAATAAGAAACAAATAAAAACCAACAATAATTCCAGTTTTCGGAGATAACCCGGAGAAGGAAATGACAACCCACTCCAGTGTTCTTGCCTGGAGAATCCCAGGGACAGGGGAGCCTGGTGGACTGCCGTCTAGGGGGTTGCACAGAGTCAGACACGACTGAAGTGACTTAGCAGCAGCAGCATGATTTGTTTTCTATTATCTTGGGTACATGAATACAAGACTGAAATAGTGTAATAAGTAGTGTTGAAATCTTCTCATGCACTGTGAACATTGCATATCCTTCTCCCTCTACATAATGTTCTGTCATATGATTGTTTTATAAAAACTGAAAAAATTCTTTATTGTTGGACATCTAGGCTGCCTCCAAGTTCTGGACAATGTATGTAGCTCTGTATTGACCATACTTGAAACTATATCAACAAC
>SJYQ01004942.1:14157-81341 GCA_006410935.1 Redunca redunca
CTATGATGATTCCTTAGATTAATTTCTAGATATCTAGTTGCTCTAAGAATATGTACTCTTTTAAAGGCTTTAAAACCTATACATATATATATATATATTCCTTCAGAAAGGTTGGCTCAATTTATACTAGCAGTGTATATACGCCGTTGTACATATTTTTATATAATTTCCCACCATTAGATATTATTTAAAGATTTTTGCCAATTTGACAAGTGAAAAATAGTATCTCATATTTCTTATTATTTTAACTCCTTTGAGTTAACTTCTTAATGAAGTTAAACATTCTTTCAAATAATAATTGTCCATTTAAAAATACTTATAATTTTTTTGATCATTTATGTTATATGTTGTTTATCTTTTGGTTAATTTGTAAGATTTTTCAAACAGTCTGATAAGACTCTACTGAAATGAAAGTGAGGCAGATTTTTCCTTAGAGGAAGAGCAGGGTAGCTGAGATTGGTTACAGAGACAAAGCCTGCTCCTGGCTGCCTTCCCCCAGTGTGTAGATGTATTTGTTGACTGAGTGTATACCTCAGTTGTTTTCTGGCAAATATGCCCAAGTTGAGAGCCAGAAAGCATCATCTTTACAAATAACTGTGGTTTCATTTTGAGATAAATAATTACTTCAAGCAAAATAAAGAAAAATTATAAACAGTTTTGAACATTAGCCAATCTTATATTTATATCACCCATTTCCAAAGAATTTTAATTCAAAATATTTTTAAAGGTCAATTTATATTTTCTTTTAATTCAGCTGCTTCATGGGTGGGGTAGTTTTTTCCTCTATTTTCCTCAAAAGTTCAGTTCAGTTGCTCAGTCGTGTCTGACTCTTTGTGACCCCCTGGACTGCATCGACATACTGTTCCTCTATTTTAGGAGTAATCTAAGTGGAGTCAGAACTTAAAGACAGACAAAAGGAACTGCCAAGAATTTGATGTTTGATGATACTGTGTTCCTTTCTCTTTCTCCATTATTGGTTCAGTTCTGTTCAGTTGCTCAGTCGTGTTTGGCTCTTTGTAACCCCATGGGCTGCAGCACACCATGCTTTCCTGTCCATCACCAAATTCTGGAGCTTACTCAAACTCGTGTCCATTGAGTCGGTGATGCCATCCACCCATCTCATTCTCTGTCGTCCCCTTTTCCTCCTGCCTTCAATCTTTCCCAGCCTCAGGGTCTTTTCCAGTGAGTCAGTTCTTCACATCACGTGGCCAAAGTATTGGAGCTTCAGCTTCAGCTTCAGCATCATCCTTCCAATGAATATTCAGGACTGATTTCCTTTAAGATAGACTGGTTGGATCTCCTTGCAGTCCAAGGGACTCTCAAGAGTATTCTCCAACACCACAGTTCAAAAGCATCAATTCTTCGACACTCAGCTTTCTTTATAGTCCAACTCTCACATCCATACCTGACTATTGGAAAAGCCATAGCCTTGACTAGACAGACCTTTGTTGGCCAAGTAATGTCTCTCCTTTTTAGTATGCTGTCTAGGTTGGTCATAACTTTTCTTCCAAGAAGCAGTGTCTTTTAATTTCATGGCTGTAGTCACCATCTGATTTTGGAGACCAAAAAAAAAAGTCAATCACTTTTTCTGTTGTTTCCCCATCCATTTCCCATGAAGTGATGGGACCGGATGCCATTACCTCAGTTTTCTGAATGTTGAGTTTTAAGCCAGCTTTTTCACTCTCCTCTTTCACATTCATCAAGAGGCTCTTTAGTTCTTCTTCACTTTCTGCCATAAGGCTGATGTCATCTGCATGTCTGAGGTTATTGATATTTCTTCTAGCAATCTTGATTCCAGCTTGTGCTCCATCCAGCCCAGCATTTCTCAAGATGTACTCTGCATATAAGTTAAACAAGCAGGGTGAAAATATACAGCCTTGACGTACTCCTTTCCCTATTTGAAACAGTCTGTTGTTCCATGTCCAGTTCTAACTGTTGCTTCTGACCTGTATACAGATTTCTCAGGAGGCATACAGATTTCTCACCAGTAAGGTGGTCTGGTATTCCCATTCCTTGAAGAATTTTCCAGTTTGTTGTAATCCACAGTCAAAGGCTTTGGCGTAGTCAATGAAGCAGAAGTAGATGTTTTTCTGGAACTCTCTTGCTTTCTCAATGATCCAACAGATGTTGGTGATTTGATCTCTGATTCCTCTGCCTTTTCTAAATCCAGCTTGAACATCTGTAATTTCATGGTTCATGTACTGTTGAAGCCTGGCTTGGAGAATTTTGAGCATTACTTTCCTAGCATGTGAGATGAGTGCAATTGTGCAGTAGTTTGAGCATTCTTTGGCATTGCCTTTCTTTGGGCTTGGAATGAATACTGACCTTTTCCAGTCCTGTGGCCACTGCTGAGTTTCCCAAATTTGCTGGCATATTGAGTGCAACACTTTCACAGCATCATCTTTTAGGATTTGAAATAGCTCAAGTGAAATTCCATTACCTCCTCTAGCTTTGTTCATAGGGATGCTTCCTAAGGCCCACTTGACTTCACATTCCAGGATGTCTGGCTCTGTGTGAGTGATCACACCATCATGGTTATCTGGGTCATGAAGATCTTTTTTGGATAGTTCTTCTGTGTATTCTTGCCACCTCTTCTTAATATCTTCTGCTTCTGTTAGGTCCACATCATTTCTGTCCTTTACTGTGCCCATCTTTGCATAAAATGTTCCCTTGGTATCTCTAATTTTCTTGAAGAGATCTCTAGTCTTTCCCTTTCTATTGTCTTCCTCTATTTCTTTGCACTGATCACTGAGGAAGGCTTTCTTATCTCTCCTTGTTATTCTTTGGAACTCTGCATTCAAATGGGTGTATCTTTCCTTTTCTCCTTTGCCTTTTCTTCTCTTATTTTCTCAGCTGTTTGTAAGGCCTCCTCAGACAACTGTTTTGCCTTTTTACATTTCTTTTTCTTGGGGATGGTCTTGATCGCTGCCTCCTGTACAATGTCATGAATCTCTGTCTATAGTTCTTCAGGTACTCTGTCTATCAGATCTAATCCCTTGAATCTGTCACTTCCACTGTATGATTGTAAGGGATTTGTTTTAGGTCATATGTGAATGGTCTAATGGTTTTCTCTACTTTCTTTAATTTAAGTCTGAATTTGGCAATAAGGAGTTCATGATCTGAGCCGTAGTCAGCTCCCAGTCTTGTTTTTGCTGACTGTATAGAGTTTCTCTATCTTTAGCTGCAAAGAATATAATCAATCTGATTTCAGTATTGACCATCTATCTGGTCATGTCCATGTGTAGTCTTTTCCTGTGTTGTCAGAAGAGGGTGTTTGCTATGATCATTATTGGTTCGGTTCAGTTCAGTTCAGTTCAGTTGCTCAGTCGTGTCCAACTCTTTGCGACCCCATGAATCGCAGCACGCCGGGCCTCCTTGTCCATCACCAGCTCTTGGAGTTCACTCAGACTCACGTCCATCGAGTCATTGATGCCATCCAGCCCTCTCATCCTCTGTCGTCCCCTTCTCCTCCTGCCCACAATCCCTCCCAGCATTAGAGTCTTTTCCAATGAGTCAACTTTTTGCATGAGGTGGCCAAAGTACTGGAGTTTCAGCTTTAGTATCATTCCTTCCAAAGAAATCCCAGGGCTGATCTCCTTCAGAATGGACTGGTTGGATCTCCTTGCAGTCCAAGGGACTTTCAAGAGTCTTCTCCAACACCACAGTTCAAAAGCATCAATTCTTCGGCGCTCAGCCTTCTTCACAGTCCAACTCTCACATCCATACATGACTACTGGAAAAAACCATAGCCTTGACTAGATGGACCTTAGTTGGCAAAGTAATGTCTCTGCTTTTGAATATGCTGTCTAGGTTGGTCATAACTTTTCTTCCATGACCTTAAATAACTCTCTTTGCTACTACCTGCCTAAGGCAAGAGGGTAGGGGGAGCTGGTTGAGATACCAATTAGATCTCTTTAAGCTTGTAGTATTTTCCAAAATTAAGATGCCTAATCATTTCAAAGTATCATTTTTCCCCCCTGCTACTTAAAGATGTAAATATTGCTCATGTATGGCTGCATTCACACACGTGTGTGTGTTAATTTACACATTTTGTTACCTGATTGTTCATCATTAAAAATATTTTTTTATTTTTTCCTTTCAGAATTGTAAAATGTATGCATAATTTTCAAATTTCTACTGAGATTGTTATTTTTGAACGACTGACAGTCACTCCTCTTATTGTTAACTAATGGAGATAGTGATGGTGACATCTTAACCGAAAGAGGTATGTAAGGGTACTTAAAGGGGCCTGTTAAGTCACCCCTCATCTAGAAAAGGACTGCTGTGTTTAAACAGAGCAACATCATCACTCATTTCCAGATTGTGGGGAGGGAGCGAGGATAATACTTTAAGTGATGAAGTTGGCATTTCCCATCTGTTGTACTTCAAACATAGGCCTCCTCCTCTCTACCAATCACAAATATAAAAACTCTGCTGATGGTTTGACCATCTGGATTTCCCATCACACCCTGTCTTCACACCTGGCGATTCAGTGCAGGTCTTTGATTGATGTTTTTCAAAATTGCCTCATAAAATCAAAGGACAGAAAAACAATATTTTTCTAGAATTTGTAAACCAAGATTCATAACTTTTGTTATTGCTCTTAGAATTGTTAATAATCTTAGCCTCGGGTGATTTCAAAAATGCTTTTTTTTGGTTAAGCAGACCATCACATTCTCACTAGCTACTCACGTTTATCATTGTCAGAACTTAAGATGAAAGCAGTGGGTGATAATAGTCTCAGGTTCCATATTAAGCAAGTGAGTTTCACATTCAGCTTTAATTAAAATATTTACTTGCTCATGGTTTGCCTTCTCTTAGGGCTCTGCTAACTGAATAGCATTTAAAATACCACTTTGAATCTGTCTCAGGGTGTAACATTATTCTGAATTATTACTAACTTAACCATTGGCACAGACCTATCTGCCTTTAACTGGCTTGGTTCCAAGCCCAGTTTGGGATCCAAGGGCTGCCTTAGAACAATGCTATAGGCCCCGAGTTTCCTTCTTCCCTTAGTCACTACTCAGACAGCAATTTGCTTACTTTTGCTATTTCCTAATTTTTCAGAGGAACGACAGACAAGGTATTAAGCTTTGGTTTTTCTCCAGATCCTATCAGTTTCCTCAAACACAATTATCTCCCCTGTTACCCCTGGCGCTCTGCTGGGGATTTCGGGTGTCTCTCTGCTGCACCCCTCAACCCCCCCAATCCCCCACCCCCGGACAGCTGGTGCCTCTCCCCTGAAGCTGTAGTTGTTTTTAGGGAGTCGGGAACTGATTCCACTAGGTGTTACACACACAGACCTTTTAGCAGGAATAGCATAAACAGGAGCTCTCATTGCTTCCCTGACGTTGGAAAGGACCTGGTGACTGAAATATCACATATTTTACTTCCTTTTTAGTTCAGGTGAAGGACCAGATACAGTCTTGGGGCAGAATGAAGCTGACCCTGGTTAGGGTTGTTTTTGCCTGCTAACTCTACCCCAGTGAGATTCTGAATAATTATTAATAACTTTGGAAGATTCAGGGCACAAAGAGATAATTAAATGTAAGATCTGGACCGTCCACTCTGAACCACGTAGCACTACTAATAAAGATGATAAAAGAAGCTTTCATCAGGTTAAGAATGTGGTTTGAGGAACACTTTGCTGCCTCTTTGGTAGGTTTACTTCCTTCTTTCTTTGTGAAGCTTTACAGTAAGTAGCCCAGAGTGAAACTAGAACTTGGTGTGGGGAAGGAGGATGGGGTGGAGGAACGGTCATGTTATTAAGTTATTGCAAATGTAGTGACTGGTGATTTTACACGTACGCATTCCACATTACAGGAAGCTCACACATCTAAGAGACCATGCCCTGTTGGTCCCTCACCACCAAATTTTCCATTCCCTGCCTCTAAAATCTCAGCTTCCCAAATGCTTGCTTATTTAATCACACCAATTACTTTTCTATAGTGAAGGAGGAATAGGTCTCCTGAATTTCAAGAATAAGAAAGCAGTCTACAAGAATCAACCAAATCTAAAGGACAAAAGATATTTTTTTCCCAGTCATTTGCAGATTATAGTATGTTCCTCCTTCACTCCACAATACTTCCTTTGAGATGGCTTTTTTAAAACAATGAAAACAAAATAATCTTGCCAGTAGGGTCATGGAAAATTTTACCCACTCCATTTGTTCACAGTTGCCCATCCCTTCTCATGTCTTTTCCTTCTTTATAGACAAAAACTTCTTTTTGAACTTCTTTGATTTGTTTTTCTATTACACAAAGAAGTTTATAATAAAAGTTTAGAATAATTTAAACAATGTTAAGGCACATAAATGAAAACACATGCTCCCTCCCCAGTCCCATTTCTTCCATTCGCATTCAGTTTGTACCTGTTTATGGAGCCAGAGTCAGGGTTTCTGTGAACCCTTGACAAGGGCTGTAAAGAAACACAGAGAAAGAAGAAACTGAATATCAACAGACCTGGTTCCCAAAGATGCAGAAAGTAAAGGGGAAGGGAGGAAACAGAGCATGAACTAGACCAAAGAGAGATGAGAAAGAAGAGGCAGTCCCTTCCTCCCCTCTTGGGAGACAGCTCCCTGAGGGCAGCGTTTCTGTCTTGACCATCTTTATAAACTTATCAGACTAGGAAAATGCCTAGCAGGTAGTGGTGCTCAATGAATGAACAAGCACAGAGAGCAGGAACTAACTGGGTAAGGTTAAGCAGAGTCTGCTGAAGTAACTTAGGTCTTTTTAGTTTATCAAAGGCTTTCTTGCTCGAATTTTACATCGCTACCTTGGGTTTTTCATCTGTAAGCCACCAGCATGTGCTACTTTGAGGTTTAGTACTACAGGTAGTTGCTGCTAAATTGAGCTAATGGGAAAGGGAAAAACCCATATAGAACAAATCTATACACAGAAGAGGAAGTTTTTGAACCATTTTTTTAAAACTCTAAATATAAAGATTGTATTTAAAAGTGCTTTTTAAAAATCCAAGTTTTATTAATAGAACAACTGTTTAGTTAAAGTTCTGATTGCCTGAGAAATTCCTTATAAAATCTGAATAAAGTTCAAATATTTAACACAATATCAGTCATGGGAGAAGTTACACTGTGCAAAACTCTTCTCTAAATAGTAATGCATTTACCAAACCATTTTTATCATTTGTATGCCAGAGGTCATTAAGACTCAAAGAAGCTTCTGGGTCCACTGCCTCTGTTTGGAAAAAGAGACGACAGGAAATTCTCCATGCTCATGTCCATCTCCCCTACAACCTTGGCCACAACTGGTTGAGCCAGGAACCAACACCTGATCCAAAGACAGCCCCTGTGAGGTGGCCTGAAGTAGCATCGGATTGTGACTGTCTGAACCAATCAAAGCCTCTCTCTTGGGAAGTTTGAACTTGAGATAGGGGGAGAGAAAGGCTCAGAAAGAAAAGAGAGAAAAGAGACTAACCAGCAAACAAGGTAGCCCATTGTCAGAAAGAAAGCCAGAGATGTGGAAAGAGAAGGCAATAAGCAGAAACTATGAGGCAACAGATCATTTTAGTAAATTGAAGCTATAAAAGAAGGTGGAGAAGGACATTAGTTAGTGGATTAACAAGAAGCAGCATGTAGAGAAAGGCAGAGCATGCAGGAGATGCTTCAGAAATAAAAGGCTGCTGGAGAAACTGCTGTTTTGTTGTGAGTGATGTTTATTGGGTTGGCCAAAAGGTTCATTTGGGTTTTTTCCTAAGATGTTATAGAAAAATCTGAATGAACTTTTTTGCCAACCCAATAGTTCACTCCAGGAGGACTGGCATGTGTTCTGGAAACCATTTCCTTTGCTTCTTCAACCCTCCCAAGTATCCCTGCAGTGGAAACCCTGAGGTAAAAGAGAAGGGCTCTGTGTTGTGCAACTTGAAAAATTCCCACTTGTGAAAAGAGCAGATTGTTTAGAGATAATTATGAACATTCTTCTGCTGCAGTTTGAGAGAGATATATAAATGCCCTGGGGAAAACTTTTGCTGTTGTTGTTGTTCAGTTGCTAAGTTGTGTCCTACTCTTTGCAACCTATGGATTGGAGCACTCCAGGCTCCTCTGACCTCCGGTATCTCCTGAAGTTTGCTCAAACTCATGTCCATTGAGTCAGTGATGCCATCCAACCATCTCATCCTTGGTCGCCTCCTTCTCCTCCTGCCCTCAATCTTTCCCACCATCAGGGTCTTTTCCAATGAGTTGGCTCTTTACATTAGGTAGTCAAAGTATTGGAGCTTCAGCTTTAGTATCAGTCCTTCCAATGAATATTCAGGGTTGATGTCCTTTAGGATTGACAGGCTTGATCTCCTTGTTGTCCAAGGGACTTTTAAGAGACTTCTCCAGCACCACATTTTGAAAGCATCGATTTATTTAAGGAAGCACTCAGTCTTCCTTATGGTCCAACTCTCATATCCATACATGACTACTGGAAAAACCATAGCTTTGACTATACAGACCTTTGTCGGCAAAGTGATGTCTCTGCTTTTAAAAATGCTGTCTAGGTTTGTCATGGCTTTCCTTCCAAGGAGCAAGCATCTTTCATTTCGTGGCTGCAGTCACTGTCTGTAGTCACTGTCTGAAGTGATTTTGGAGCCCAAGAAATAATGTCTGTCATAAAGTCCACTCAATAAAGTCCACTCTTTCCCCTTCTGTTTGCCTCGTGGTGATGGGGCTGGATGCAATGATCATAGCTTTTTGAATGTTGAGTTTTAAGCCAACTTTTCCACTCTTGTCTTTCACTCTCATCAAGAGGCTCTTTAGTTCCTCTTCACTTACTGCCATTAGAGTGGTACCATCTGCATATCTGAGGTTGTTGATATTTCTCCCGGAAATTTTGATTCCAGCTTGTGATACATCCAGCGTGGCATTTCACATGATATACTCTGCATAGAAGTTAAATAAGCAAGGTGACAATATACAGCCTTGACATACTGCCTTCCTAGTTTTGAACCAGCCAGTTCTTCCATGTCTGGCTCTAATTGTTGCTTCTTGACCCACATACAGACTTATCAGGAGCCAGGTAAGGTGGTCTGGTACTCCCATCTCCATAAGTATTTTCCACAGTTTGTTGTGATTCACACAGTCAAAGGCTTTAGTGTAGTCAATGAAGCAGAAGTAGATGTTTCTCTGGAACTCTCTTGCTTCCTCTGTGATCCAATGAATGTTGGAAATTTGATCTCCGTTTCCTCTGCCCTTTCTAAACCCAACTTGTACATCTGGAATGTTTCAGTTCACAGACTGCTGAAACGTTTACTAGTTTGAAAGATTTTGAGCATAATCTTGTTAACATGTGTAATGAGTACAATTGTACAGTAGTTTGAATGTTCTTTGGCATTGCTCTTTTTGGGATTGGAATGAAAACTGGCCTTTTCTAACCCTGTGGTAACTGCTGTGTTTTCCAAATTTGCTGACGTATTGAGTGCAGCACTTTAATGTCATCTTCTTTTAGGATTTGAAATAGCTCAACTGGAATTGCACCATCTCCACTATCTTTGTTTGTAGTAATGCTTCCTAAGTGCCACTTGACTTCACACTCCAGGATGTCTGGCTCCAGGTGAGTGACTACACCATCATGGTTATCTGGGTCATTAAGACCTTTTTTGAATGGCTCTTCTGTGTATTCTTGCCACCTCTTTACATGGTGGAAAATGCTTTGCTAGGTCACCACAAGATCTTGTTTTCCATACTGTAGCTATAGACATTTGATATCATCTGTGTAGCCAGTGTTGACTTGCACCAATAAGGACTGAGCAGGTTCATATTGTGAACCAAAAACAGAGGTACATTGTAAGGTAGAACTTCCAGAGATTGCGCTTGATTTTTCTGTTTTGTTTTTTGTTTTTTTTTTTTTTGACACTATTAAATATCTTCGTACCAAATCTCTCTTTAGGGTCTTCACCTTTTTTTTTTTGAGCATTATATCTCTTTTTCCTCTTTTGGGTCCATAAATGTGAATGCTTCTGGTGGTTTGCCTTTCATCTCTTTTCATCTTCTCTTCTTGCCCTCCATGGAAATACATTCCACCACTGAGCTCTCCTCTGCCCAGGTGACACCCGTCAATGAAGCCCTCACAACTCTACCCCCCACCCATATTTCCACATCTCTGCAGCATCTGAAAAGCTCACCAGCATCTGGAGTCACTGAGTTCAAAATGGAAATTGTTTTCTTTCTCCTTCAGAGTTCTTCTTTCCACAATGGCAACCCCCTCCAGTACTCTTCCCTGGAAAATCCCATGGACTGAGAAGCCTGGTAGGCTACAGTCCATGGGGTCGCAAAGAGTCAGACACGACTGAGCGACTTCACTTTCACTTTCCCCTTGTCTAAAGTGGAACCTCAGTGAGCCAGGCCTAGAGCTCAGAATCCCTTTTATTTCTTTTCTCTGGTGCCTAACAGCTATCCTTGCAAAGTCTTAGCAGTTCTGCCCATGTAACACAATCTCATCCATTGCTTTCTATGTTTATTATCTAATGCCACTGAGCGAATTATGCCGAAGTTTAGCTTAAAACAGCACATTTATTATTTTGCAGAGTTTCTGAGGGTTAGGTGGCTTAGCTAAACTGGTCTCTCCTGAGGTTTTGGCAGCTGTTGGCCAGGGCTACCATCACTGCAAAGCTTAAAGAGGGCTACAGAGTCCATGTCGAAGAGCACTCATGTGGTGGTCAGCAGGTCTCCATTCCTTGCTGGCTGTTGACTGAAGGCTTCTGTTCCTCACCGTGTAGGTCTTTCCATAGGTGTGCTTAAAACAACAACTTGCTCCTCCCCATAGGCAGGGAGAGGGATGGGGAAGGGTGATGGTAGCAGTGAGGGAGAAGGGAGACTCAGAAGATGAAGTTTCTCTATAACCCAATCTGGTAAGTCATACAGTGTTAGTTTTGCCCTATTCTATATGTTATTAATAGAAGCAAATTGCTAAGTACAACCCACACTCAACAGGAAGTGACTTGAGGGAAGAAGGCCAAAGGATTTGTGGCTGTATTTCTAAAGCCACCTGCCCGCCCTCCGCCCCCTCCCCTGCCCCAGCCAGTACCTCTCTTCTGTGGTCCTAGATCAGGTTTCCGTCACTTCTCACCAGTGTTTATTCTTGAGAGGAAGACCAAGATCCTTAATAAGTCTACCTGGCTCACGTCTTCATTTCTGTGCTGCCGCTCAACTGCGTTGTATTTATCTGTCAGTTACCGTTTCTCTCTTTCTGAGTCTTTTTCTCACTCTCTGTCCCAAGTTCAAACTCTGCCAGAGAGGGCCTCTGATTAACTCAGGCACTTGATGTCTGGCCTCACTCCAGGCCAACCTCACGGGGGCACAGAGAGCCTAGTGGAGGCTTTCTTTTGGTTAAGTGTTGGTTTCTAACTCAACCAATTGTAGCCAGGGTGGAAAGTGACTTGACCCTGCCTAATGCTCCCATATCTCAAGCCCCATTCTCCGTGTTCTTCAGTGCTCTGCCTCCGTTGGCCTTTTCAAGAATGTCTGAAGGGCTCGTCCCCCTCCTCACAGAGCCTGTGCTTGCCCCGCTCCTCTGCCTGGCAAGCTCTTCTCTCCGGCATTCCCAGTTGGCTGCCTCCTGTGCGTCTTTACATCTTGGCTGGATGTTCCTGCTTCAGGACAGTGTTCTCACCCCTCCACCTACCTTAGATCCTTATGAGCTGAAAACCCTTGTACTTTTCCTTTTTAACTCTTATTTGTATGGCTATCTGTGTAACATCTTGGTCCTCTGCTGGGCTGTAGCCTCCATGAGCGCAGGAACCATTTTGCTCAAGCTATCTGATACTTGCTTCGAAAACAGACATTCTTTATTTTATCAAGTCCCCAGTCTTCAGGCTCCTCTGTAGTATACACAGTGGCACAATCCTTTCCCAATATCATGCTTCTCCCTTGCTCACTTTCAGTGGTCTTCAGGTGCCTGTGGGACAGTCACTACTCTTTAGACTGTCATTCAAGGCCCTTTGTAATGGAGATCCATTTCTCCTTTCTGTTTTGTTTCTCAGGACTCCTTTTAACAGACTCCAAGGTTCTAAGCATTTACTAAGAACTATTTGCTATTCCTAAAATTCACTTTATGCTTTATTCTCTGCATCTTTTGCTCCTATTGTTCCCTATATACTGGCGTGTATTCTCTTTGCTGCGATTGCATCACAGTCTCTTAGAAAACCTTTTAGTTGGTATCTTGTGGGTTGCTTATTTTTAAAACCAAATACTTACATATACTTTGTAGGTGCTAGACACTAGTCTAAGAACTTTTAAATTCATTTCATGATTATAAAATGACATGTCTTTAAGACAAATCCACTTACCATTCTCAGATAGGGGAAAGCTCAAGTAATTGATGAAAAGAAATACCTAGTACCAGTCAAAGCTGGAGTTTGAACCCAGTTATCTGTTTCCAGAAGGCAACTCTGGAGCCTTTGTACTTTCTGCTGCTGCTGCTGCAAAGTCGCTTCAGTCGTGTCCAACTCTGTGCAACCCCATAGACAGCAGCCCACCAGGCTCCCCATCCCTGGGATTCTTCAGGCAAGAACACTGGAGTGGGTTGCCATTTCCTTCTCCAATGCGTGAAAGTGAAAAGTGAAAGTGAAGTCGCTCAGTTGACTCTTAGCGACACCATGGACTGCAGCCTACCAGGCTCCTCCATCCATGGGATTTTTTAGGCAAGAGTACCGGAGTGGGGTGCCATTGTCTTCTCCGGTACTTTCTGCTACTTGAGTGTTACTCTTCGAGGGCAGCTGAGGTGTCTTATTTATCTTTGTATCTCCTATAGGGCCTGGTATGCAGTGGGTTCTGACTAATGCTTAAAGTATTAATGAAGAGA
The DNA here is from genome assembly GCA_006410935.1 of Redunca redunca. Taxonomy (NCBI): domain Eukaryota; kingdom Metazoa; phylum Chordata; class Mammalia; order Artiodactyla; family Bovidae; genus Redunca; species Redunca redunca. The sequence continues at coordinate 26,955 of SJYQ01004942.1, forward strand.
GCCAGAGGTCCAGGCAGAAAGTGATAAGGGAAAGTGTCTCCTTTGAGAACTATCCATAGATAGCAATCTCATGTTCTCACATCTTTGCTCACAATTCCTCAGTCATTCCTCCCTGGCCCAAAGGCTTGCATCTGAATTCCTTAACCCAGTGTCCTGCCTCATGGATCAGAAACATTTGGGAAATGAATAATTTGGGTGCACTGTTCTCTCTCACTGTGCCTTCAATCTGGCTTTTCCCATCTGTGCATTTATTTGTCCTTCATCCATTCCTCTGTAGGGTTTTTAGATTTTGAAAATGGGAGTAGGGGGTAGGGGGGTGGGGAGGGAAAGGGAGGAGAGAGGAAGGAAAGAAAAAATAAGAAAAAAAAGGAAGGAAGAAAAGAAAAATATGGATGCCCAGTAAATTTGAATATCAGATCAATAATAATTTTTTAGTATAAGTATGCCCCATGCAATACTTAGGACATTGTTGTTGTTCAGTGGCTGGCTAAGTTGTGTGGGACTTTTTGTGACCCTGTGAATAGCAGCATACGTTTCCATGTCCTTCACTATCTCCAGGAGTTTGCTTAAGCTTATGTCCATTGAGTCAGTGATGCTATCTAACCATCTTGTCCTCTCTGCCCCCTTCTCCTTTTGTTTTCATTCTTTCCCAGCATTTTCCCTTGTAGCTCAGTTGGTAAAGAATCTGCCTGCAATGCAGGAGACACAGGTTCAGTCCCTGGGTTGGGAAGATCCCCTGGAGAAGGAAATGGCAATCCACTCCAATACTCTTGCCCAGGGAGTTCCATTGCAAAGAGTTGGACATAACTGTACGACTAACTTTCACTTTTCCCAGTATCAGTCTTTTCCAATGAGTCGGCTCTTCACATCAGGTGGCCAAAGTATTGGAGCTTCAACTAAAAAAAAAATGTTATTTATCTGAATTGTATTTTATCTGGCAGCCCTGTTCCTGTGGCCTGAAGGTCCTGGGGCTCTAAGGCTCCCCTGTCTGCGTTTGCAGGCTGGTGACCTCATCTTTAGAGTCTGTGGGCACTTCAAGCTTCGCTGTTGTTCTGCCCCATCCAAGCCTTTTCAACTGTGAGCAAACTGTTTGCCGGTCTTGGAATAAAGAATCAGTTGACATCAAGATCACAAAAGAATACAAATCAAATATCCTCTCCCCTAATTTTAGTTCTCTAAAGACATGGGAATGTCCCAGTAAAATTGATGCAACTACTAATATGGAGAACAAATACTAGATTTCAAGAGTTGAAACCAACCAACTGTTTCTTCATGTATAGTTGATTTGCAGTGTTGTATTAATTTCTGCTGTACAGCAAAGTGATTCAGGTATACACACACATACACATATATTCTTTTTCATATTCTTTTCCATTATGGTTTATCACAAAATATTGAATATAGTTCCCTGTGTTGTACAGTAGGGCCTTATTTGTTTATGCATTCTGCATATAATAGTTTGCATCTGCTAACCACAAACTTCCAGTCCATCCTGGCTCCACCCCTACTCCCCCTTGGCAACTGTAAGTCTGTTCTGTATGTCTGTGTGTCTGTTTCTGATTCATAGATGGGTTCATTTGTGTTGTATTTTAGATTCCACATGTAAGTGATATCATATGGTATTTGTCTTTCTCTGGCTTACTTTGCTTAGTATAATAATCTCTAGATCCATCCATGTTGCTGCAAATGGCATTATTTCATTCTTTTTAATTACTGAATAATATTCCTATGTATATTATACCATATCTTCTTTATCCATTCATCTGTCGATGGACATTTAGGTTGCTTCCATGACTTGGCTATTGTGAATAGTGCTGCTATGAATATAAGGGTCCATGTATCTTTTTGAATTATCGTTTTGTCTGGGTATATCCAGGAGTAGGATTTCGGGATCATATCGCATATCGTTTTCTGAGGAACCTCCATAATGTTTTCCATATGGCTGCACCAATTTATATTCCCACCAACAGTGTAGGGAGGTTCCCTTTTCTCCACACACTCTAGCATTTGTTATTTGTAGGCTTTTTAATGGTAGTCATTCTGACCGGTGTGAGATGATATCTCATTCTAGTTTTGATTTGCATTTCTCTAATGTAGCAATTAGTGCAAATCACCTTTTGAATGCTTTGTGCTGGATAGAGACTCTAGGTAATGGATCCTTTACCCAGCACAGGCAGGTTGTACATGGAAGGAGGGGTCATCACAGTTACAATGTAGGTGATCAATTTTGTGGTTGAATAAATATGTACTTATTCTCACTTTCAAGAGCTTTATTAGTGTGAATTGAATTTTCACAGACTGATAAACAAACATAAAAAAGACATTTAAAAGGAAAATGCTTGTTCTTTATTCATGCCCTTTGCCTTTGGTAAGATGGTTAGTTTGAGGCTAGCTTTTCCCCAGGACAGTACTACTGAGCCAGCTTGATGACTAATGGTTTTTTTTTTTTTCTTTTTCATATTTTTAACTTCTTATGAACATTTTCAAAAAAAGAATAGTATCAGCTCCCATATACACATCACCTAGCAGAATAACTACTAATATTTTTCCATATATACTGCCTGAAAATTTTGCTAAATTAATTTAAATCATAGGCATCATGATATTTACTCTTAATATACTTAATAGGGAAAAGGGGACATTTTCTTATTCAACTATAATACCATTTTTGTATCTTCAAATTAACAGTAATTTCCTTATATCATCTAATATTCAAATTGACCCTTGAATCATGCAGAGGTTAGGGTCACTGCCCTCTCCCTTATGCAGTGGAAAATTCAAGTATAAGTTTTAACTCCTTCCCAGATGTCTATTTGCAGGTGACTCAGTTGAATCAGAATTCAAACCAGGTCCACACATTGCATTTGGTTTATACCCTTGGTCAGCTGCTTATCACTTGTGGCTTTGGCCTAGTGTCTGGCCTCAGGGTACTGGTCTGATGAGTTTAGGGCTCACCTAGCTTGAGAACCCCAAGAAGGTGTGAGTTCAGAATTTTGACTGCTCGAGGACAAGCTAAGCTGACAACTGTGTCTTCCTAAGCCCTTCCAAGGGTAGATCTGGCCTGATCTTCTGCTCTGCTTTCCCTGCTGGCCATGCTCCAAATATACTCCCTGCCCACTGCAGTCATTCACAGGAGCATCAGGGTGCTCCTAAATGCTTATCTGGGTGCCTAGATTCTAACCCCACCCACCCACCCAGCCCTTCTGCCAACGCTCCACCCCTCACCATCTGGCTGATGAATTCCTGCTCATCCTTTAAGAATCCACACAAATGTTACTGCCTCAGAGAAGCTCTTCTTGGCCTCTCTCACCTCCACATCCAGACTAGGCCAGAAACCTCTGTTATATTCTCTCGTTGCACCATACTTTTCTTCTAAAGTCCTTATCCAATTACAAATAATTATTTGTGAAATTACCTTTTGAATGTGTCTCTTTCCAGCCTGGATATAAAACTTCATGAGAAAAAGAACTGTATTCATCTTGCCCAGAATCTAGGAGGACCTCACAAATATAGGCGATCAATAGGATATAAATGAGTCTGGATGGATGGATGAAAGGAAGGAAGCAGACAGGAAACTGCTCGAATTTCTGGGGTCTTTAGCAGCAGATTGGCTGGGCCAGTTGGACACTCTAGGGCCTCCCGTGAGTCTGGATGGGTATCCTGGGAATGGTCAAAGATATAGAGACTGCTTTTGGATGAGAGAAAGTGAAAGGAAGGTTGAAGAAGAATGTGAGAAATTTGTTCCATGGCATCACCTTGGCCCAGGGTGCTTTCCTTTCTTTGCGCTCACTCCTGAGATGTAGAGAGACTTCTCAAATCTACTCATCTTTGATGAGAGATCCCAAGGAAATTAGAAAGTCTCTGAGGTTTCTGGCTTCCAGACTGTTTTTCTTTTTAGATGAGCAGCTCAGAAACTGATGTGAAAGAAAGACAAAGCCTTGGATTCCACAGATTTCCTTGAATGCTTCTAGGCTTAACACAGAGAAAAGTCTGTTACAAAGCAGTGTTAATCTTCTGTAGAATTTCACTAAATAATGTCCTGCAGAAATCTCAGCAGTTCTTTTCATAATGTTCTGAGCAAATGTGTTGGAGCCACTTAAGCACAGTACTTTCCTCATGATGGTGGAGCCCACAAGACACTATTTACATGCACCAGTGCCATTTAGACCTTAACTATAAATTACGCATAAAGGTTAATAGAACTGAGCCAAGCTTTAGGAAAGGTCTTATGCACAAAATTGCCTCGTATATTGGTGGGTGATAATAGAAGTAAACATTGGAAAGAACAAGAAGTGTGACAGGGATGAAAGAGCAAAGTTCTTTGAATAGCACTGGAAATCCCTACCAGTGGAATAGCGGAACAGAGATGTTAATTTCCAGGAAGCTCTTATATTCCAGCAGCAGAAAGTTCATTTAATGATTATTTGTTTCCTATTTCCCTTTTGGCTTTCAGTTGGTAAAATAGTCTACTTAAAATGTCTCCTGAATTAGCTCCAACATTTTCCTCTGCTGCTGATAAGGTCTACGTCTTGAAAGAGTGACAGCCCATCGTGTTGGACAGAGAAGCCCTCCACTCCCCAATTTTATAAACCTCCAGGGACATCTTTAAGGGAGAAAAAAGGCACATTTGCCTTATAAGACAGTCACGTAATGATCAAATTGTTTTATTTCAGTGCTATGTATGTTGGTTGTATTCCTTATCGGCTTTTGAACAACTGCTGGGAACCTAAAATATTTCGAAGTCTGTCATTCTTTGAAAGGAAGCATGACATGCACACACCTGGGTTTGAAATGAGTTATAACTGTTTTGGAGTCACTCTGACAATTTTACAAGAAGGCAAATAGATGAGGTTGGTAGCTTAAGCTCTCTTTTTCTTTGAGTCTTGAGGGACTCCAGACTGGAAGGCATCGACTGTGCACAGTTCCCAAACCTTACTGGTCTAAAGACCTAAGTGAACTTGCAGGCTTTTAGTAGATGATCACATATTCCCCCAGGAGTCCTAATGGGTGAGGAATGCTCAGCATCTGGTCTCTGAGTCTCATCCCTTAAGTGTAAGAGCAGATGCAGTGATGACCTCACCAAGCCTGTCTTCCTCAATGCCCCACTGTCAGGCCTCGTGACTCGTAGGGCCAGTTTCCTGCTGCAGTGGGTCCCCACTGATCCCATGTACTCTGTCCATGCAAATGTGGACTGAAGTTCTGGAGGAGGCAAGAGCCAGCTAGACCTGGCATATTTCTTAGGTGTCCCCTCACTCCTCATTGTCTGGTATCTCCCAGGGAGTGGAATGTTACTCAATAGCTCAGAGAAAGGCCCTCTAGTAGGAAATAGGGAATAGAATCTGAAAAGGGGAGAAGAATTCCTGTAGGAGGAGAGTAATTGTGTGTCTGTGAAGCAGGAGGACAACTGTGTACGCCCCCATAGTTAGGAAGGATGCTTCCAGCTGCTCAAGACCTAAGCTTTCAAGTATGTCTCTGAAAGAGCACACGAGGCCCTTTCTTGTTTGCTGTTTTTAGACCAGAAAAACAGACACATGATAGGGGAGAGGGAGAGGAACACTTAAGCCAACTTTGTTATTTTCCAAGAAATCTTCAAACCTGATATAAGAACAGAAATTGCCATCTGTGTGAGCTCCAAGTTGCTGGAAGCTGGAACTGTCTCTGACAGGCTTTGGTAACTGAGGTGGTGGTAGTGGGGGAAGCAAATTATCTACATGACAAGGGCTTGACTTTCACCCTAACTTCTTGGTTTCCCTGACCTCATTTTGGATCTGGTATCCCTGAATTTATCTGAAAGTTCTAAAGCTTTTTATACTTTCAGCCCCTGCTTCCTCTAAAGATGAAAGAGTCTCATATTGCATAAAGCAGCAGTTCCCCTTTCTCTTTCTGCTTTTCTCTCTTCCTTTATCTCTGTCTCCATTCATCCATATATCTATCTGTCCATCCATCTTAACGCTATCTCTTTCAAGTTTCAAGGAATTACTTTCTGGTTCTGGTAATCTGGGATTTAGTATACAAACCAATGCTCCTGTTTTGATTTTATAGATCTAACATAGATCCCTTCTCAGATTTTGTCTGTTACATTTCATCCTGTAAATTCTGAAGAGTATTCTCAAATCGCAGTCACTCAAAGTCATTTTCCCTAATAACTTTAATCAGCATTGCTCTCTCTCCACTTTCTAAATTATTTTCTAATAATAGTAGTTTAGAGTGTTATTATGTGTTGTACTAGTGTCTGATTGCTGCTGTAACAAATTAGTTGCTTAAACAACTTAGTGACTTAAAACAACACACATTTATTATCTGGCAGTTCTGTAGGTTAGAAGTCCAACAAGATCTTATTGGGCTAAAACTGATATGTTGGCAGGACTTCATTCCTCCTGAAAGCTCTGGGGGATGTAGATGGAAATAATCAATAAACAATCAATTAATAGGAATAGAAAAGAAAGTTTATTTGAGTCAAACTGAGGACTATAGCCTAGGAGACACAGATTCAAAAACACTTGAATTGTGTTCTGCCTGACTCCAAAGTGGTGAAGGCTTATTTAGGCAAAACCCACAAAGTTGCATAAGCTATTTGTCAAGAATTAAGAGTTGAAGCTGGCAAGAAGTAAGAGCGCTTGTTAAGCAAGACTTGGTGTCCAGAATGGTTGCATAGTTATGAGGGACGACCTTGAGACCATAAGGTTGTGGCTGGATGCTACTAGCAGATGTTGTTTTGAGTCTGTCCTCGAGGCTGATACAGTTCAGAAATTTCAAATTCTCAATGATGCAGGAACAACATGTCTGAAGCCACATCCACAGTGGCCACCCACCTCCCATTTTGAAGCCTGAATCACACTTGCTTCATTTTGCTTTTTAAATACATTCTTTTCTTTAATGGTTGAAACAGATGTACAATGCATGTTTAATAGGCCATAAGACAACTTGTTCTAGTTAACAAAAAGTTCAAGTCAAATTATGTATAAGCCAGAATGACTTCCCCACATCTTAATATGTGAATTTTTCTTCTATCAAGGAGAATCTGTTTCTCTACTTTTCACAGCTAGAGGCTGCCTGCATTCCTTGACTCATGTTCCCTTTGCTTCATTTTCAAATCCAGAAGCAAAACAGCTTCTCTCTGACCCTACTTTCATCATCATGTATCTTTCTCTAACACTCTTCTGCTTCCTTCTTCCACTTTAAAGTACCCTTGTGATTACATTGGACCCACCTGAATAATCTAGAATAATCTCCCTATTTTAAGGTCAGAGGATTAGCAATTTTAATTATGTTTGCAATTTTAAATTCCCTTTCGCTACATAACCTAATATAGTCACAGATCCTGAAATTAGGATGTGAACGTCTTTGGGGGTGGCTCTAATTATTCTGCCTACCATATATTGTACTCCTTTATAAAGACTTTCCTGTTTTCATGTATGGAGATTATAGTCTAAAGAGACTATAGATTTCTTGAAGGCAAATCTGTGACAAAATACTTTGCTTTTCTGTGACCTTCAAAAGTGCCAGAACTTAGCGAGATCATTGTAAATACCAGCCAGCAGCTCCCAATTGCTTTGATTACTTTAGTACACCTCCTGCCATTTTATTATGTCTTTCCTAGAAGTATGTACATATAGATTACAGGGGCTGATGCACTGCATTTTTACTTTTGTTTGGCTGATGCTTACAGGAAGAAGTTATTGTCATCCAGAATGGTTAGTAGTTAGCCTCTTCAAACTCTATTTTGGTTTTATATGGATGGAAACTTCAAATTATTAATAAAAATTGTGGCTATAGGAAGGAGAAGAGGATAGGAGTAGCAGATGACAAGTACAGAGGTATCTCTGAGACCCTTTCAACAGTTCCTAGAGACACGTGGTTTCTTTCAGGTGACATTGGAAGTCAGATTGTAGACAAAGCTGGAAGTTGATAGTTCTTTCTTCCTGGAAAGTCCCAGAATCTCCTCTCTGGTAGAAAACAAGCACAATATTTCTAGCAAATTCAAAAGAGAATTCTTCCACTGGCTTGGAATTGACCAAGAATGTCATATTGGATCTAAGACCAAAGAATTTCTTTTAAAAAAGTGTTCAAGCATGAAAGGGGGCATTTTATTATTGCTGATCTCTCTCATTATGTATTAGCCCAGTTACAAAAATAATTTTAACCACAGACACCATAGTTTAATTTATTTAACTACAACCACTGATTTGTCATGTACAGTATTGGCCCAATAATCAATAAACTTTTCTTTGATAAACATGTTTTGGAGCATAGTATGGTCAAGTATTGTTCCAATAGTTACCAAAGTAGCTAAATTCTACTATGTATTTAGTTCTTGTAACAACTATTATTATGCCTTCTTTACAGATGACAAAACTGAGGCTCAGAGCAGTTAAATAATTTGGTCAAGCAGGAGAGCCAGGATTCTCTTGTAATTCTCAGGCACTTGATATCTACATCATGCTGCATCTAAATGCTGCCATTTTAGCCAGTCCCTGCTTACAAGGAGGTTATAGTTTGCTTACAAAGAGTGTGTAAGAAACAACAAATATTAATGGAATTACTATTTGTTTGGGGGCTTCCCTGGTGGCTCAGGCAGTAAAAAATCTGCCTGCAATGCAGGAGACCCAAGTTTGATTCCTGGGTCAGGAAGAGCCCCTGGAGAAGGGAGTGGCTACCCTCTCCAGTGTTCTTGCCTGGAAAATCCATGGACCAAAGATCATGGTGGGCTACAGTCCATGGGGTCACAAAGAGTAGGACACGACTGAGTAGCTGTGTGTTTAGTACATTCTATATCTTCAGCACCTCAAACAGTACCTTTGTATAAAGCTAGGGATGGAATAAATATTTGTAAAGTGTTGTTTACTATGAGGTCAACAACTTGGGTGAGATGACAGACTCCCACTTAATTAATATGGGGTGGTGAGAGCCTCCTTGAGTAGATAACATTCAAGCTGAGACCTGAAGGATGAAAAAAGGTTATGAAAAGAACATGGCAGAGTGTTCAGGTAGAAGGACCAGCATGGTGGGGGGACATAGGTGGGAGAGAGCCTGGCAGATCTGACAGCTGGAGGAGCCAGCTGTGAGAAGCCGATGAACACGGGGCTGTGGGATGCGATGCTGCGGCAGTGGCCACGAGGTGGGTAACACAGGCCCTTCAGTCACCAGAATTCCCTCTGGCAGAAGGAATTCTATGTAGAGTGCCATGGAGGGGCTCAAAAGGACCTTGCCCTCTGGATTTTTCATTCCTGTTGAGAAGACAAGGCAAGCAGGGAAAAAAAAAGGAAAAATTGTTTTTCATTCAGTACACCTTTTCTTTAGTGAATGTCTTAATTTGTGGTCTTGTTTCTCTTTTTCTTATTTGGTGACTTATTTACTCTTGTATTCTCCTCTGATCTTTCTAAGACTGACTACAATCGGAGAGGCTTTTCATCTATGCCCACCTTGAAACACTGGAACATCTGCTTTATTTTCTAGTTTTTGATCTGTGTCACAGAGCTCTGTCAACTGGGTCCCATCAGCTCATGAGGCCCTGAAGCTAATATTTCACTTATGCAATATTTTTTCACAAGATCTAAATTTGGTTTTCTAGGTTGTTCTACCCTCCGGCCTTTGTTTTAAACCTCTGACACACAGCTGAGCGTTGTCCTGGAAGACCACATCCTGTTTCTGTAGTGGTGTCTTAGTTCTGAAGCTATATATAGGAAATATTACAACAGGCTAGATATCAGCCAGAGAAGTTTGAGGAGCTGAAATGGAGTTGTGAAAATTTAACTTTATTTCTTTTATAAAAATATGATTATTGCAATATAATTTACATAACATAAAATTCACCCATTTAAAGTACACAGTGCAGTGGATTTTAGTATGTGCAAAGTTGTGTAATCATCACCACAATTAATTTTAGAACATTTCACAATCCCCCAAAGAAACCCTTTTCCCACTAGCAATCCCTCTTATGTCCCCTCCCACAGACTCCCAGCCCTATATAACCATTAATCTACTTTCTGTTTCTATGAATTTACCTATTTTGAACATGCCACATACATGGAATCCTGCAATAAGAACTTTCTTGTGGTTGACTTCCTTCACTTAGCATTATGTTTTTGAAGTTCATCTACATTGTAGCACATGTCAATACTTCATTCCTTTTTGTTGCTGAACTGTATTCTACTATATGAATGCTACATTTTTGTTTATTTGTTGATGGGTGTCTGATTTATTTCTCCTTCTTGGCTATATGAATAATGTTGCTATGAATGTTTATGGACAAGTTTTTTTTTTCTCATGGACAAGTTTTTCTGTGGATATAAGTTTGCATTTCTCTTGGGTGTCTACCTACAAGTGGAGTTCCTGGGTTATGAGATAACTCTCCATGTTTAGCATTTGATGGATTGCCAAACCTTTTCAGAATGGTTGTATTTCTGTATATTCCCACAAGCAGTGCATGAGGGTTCTAGTTTCTCCGTATTTTCACCAATATTTCTTATTGTGTCTTTTTGATTATAGTCATCTTAGGGGCTATAAAGTGATATCTTATTTTGGCTTTTATAATTCTCTTTTACTTTAAAAAATGCCTAAATCTCCAAAATTATTTCTGAATCATTGTGATATGAATAGTGCCAGTGCATAGAAGGTCATATTTTAACATAACTATATTGTGAAAGTGTGGAAAAAATAAATGAGCTGTGGGCCCCATGTGTCAGAGAAGGCAATGGCATCCCACTCCAGTACTCTTGCCTGGAAAACCCCATGGACAGAGGAGCCTGGTAGGCTATAGTCCATGGGGTTGCTAAGAGTCAGACACGACTGAGCGACTTCACTTTCTCTTTTCACTTTCACGCATTGGAGAAGGAAATGGCAACCCACTCCAGTGTTCTTGCCTCGAGAATCCCAGAGACGGGGGAGCCTGGTGGGCTGCCGTCTATGGGGTCACACAGAGTTGGACACGACTGAGGCGACTTAGCAGCAAGCAGAGCCCCATGTGTAGAATCAGAGGTTTTTGTTAAGCAGTATTTGCAATTCTGGTTTGAGTTTCAGAAATTCATTAAGGATTTTAATATTATAGTTGATGATATAGCCCTGATAATTACATTAGATAATTTACAACAAATGACTACATTTATCTACTAAACATGAAACATTCTGAAACATTCTCTAAATATCATCTGTTAAGTTTACATTGGTTTAAGTCAGTGCTATTTCTTTTATTTTAGAAAGGACTATCAGGAGGGAATTGAGTTTCCCAACATTGTATGGCTGATGACTGGTGAAGACTTATCTCCTGATCCTTAATGTTAATTTAGAAAGTAATATATTCTCAGAAGGGATATTGGAAGTCATGTATGTATTATCTATCTTTCAGTATAAGAATTTTCACAGTAATATACATGATTGAATACTTACAATGATGTGGAAGTTCTTGCTTGTATAAAACCACCCATTCTCTTGTTGGCAGTTCAGATACTATATTTAAAAAAAATTTTTATTTGCATACAGTCATTTCACAATGTTGTGTTTCTGCTGTGCAGGAAAGTGAATAAGTTATACATATACACATATCTCTTCTTTTTTATTCTGAGCCACCTTCTACCTCCACGTCTTTTCTACCTACTACTACTTGTTCTGTCCTCTAGAACCATGAAGAATAAAAGTGCATAGTAGGTATTCAGTGGATATCTGTTGAATGATTGAAATTATATCTGAATTATTTTTTATGTGTTCATGTATTGCTTTTATAATTTAAGGTAAAAACAAAGAATGAAGGAAAACTATTCTTTCTGTATACAAATACACACACACACTCTACTCCCATCATCTAGACTTTTGTTTCTTCTTCTTCTTTCTATATACTTATTGGTTTTAATATGACTACAGAAGTGATATGTTTATTATAAAAAAAATTCATAACTTAGAAGAAAAATTATGTATAGTAGTATGTGTGTGTGTGTAGTCTCTCAGTCGTGTCTGACTCTTTGTGACCCTATGGCTGGACTGTTTCTTGCCAGGCTCCTCTGTCCATTGGCTTCTCCAGGCAAGAATACTGGAGTGGGTTGGCATTCCCTTCTCCAGGGGATCTTCCTGACTCGGGAGCAAATGAGCATCTTCTGCACTGCCAGGTGGATTCTTTACCACGGAGCCACCAGGGAAGCCCCATAGTGGGTATATGTTGACCCTAAACTCCTAAATATTTTCTTTATGATAACCATTCAAGTGCTTTCACATTTTAAGGAGGGTAACTCATTTCTTTCAGCCTTTTCTCCAAATAATCCATACCTGTTACCTTAAAACCTCCTCAGGTGCCCTTTTGCCTCTGGTTTATTTTGTTGTTGGATATGTCCTTATTTGCCAATCTCCCTCTTCAAATGAGGTTTCCAGATCTGAGAACTGATCCAAACAGAGGACGATGAATATGGAGTTCAGGTGGACTATTATTTTTTTTTTATCACTGCATTTTTATTTATGCAGACCAAAATGGCAGTAGTTTTCTTTTTGTGGCCTTTCATGTGGCTTCTTGGAGCACAGATCTGTCCAGCCTTGCATGACGTCACTTCCGTTCCTCTGTTCCTCCTCCTGTGGGCCTTCTTCGTGTGGGTTCTCAGTTATCTTCATTTCAGCTCCATGGTGGATGATTTGTCCCCATTTGATGGCCAGCCTCTTCCCTTGGTCTGGCAGGTCCTCTTTTACACCAACAATTTACATCACCTTAAAAATACTCAGGATATAAGTCTAAGTGATTAAATGCAAACAGCTTTTCTTACTTGGAAAGACTTTACTTCCCACTGGATGAAAGGAAGCTCAATGATATATGAGGTTCTAGAACTCATTTGTCTTCCTCCCATTTTTCAACTTGGGAGCTAATATTGGGGATTAAATAATGGACTTTGTTGACTTTGGTGCACCTGCTGCTGAATGTGTAAATTCATCCTTTCTCATACAGTCAGACATGACTTGCTAAACAGCTTCCACAGTAAGTGGTGACATGAATAATTCTGCCTGGGAATAAGGTCAACCTTGTTCTCTTGAGAGCTGCCCTGGGAGCAAAGAGCTACGTAAACCTCGTACCTCAAAGAACTCTGAAACTCTGCCCTCCTTCCTTCCCCAGTGCCCACACACCCAAGGAATGAAACAAGACGAGAGACTAAAAATCTGGGTTTTATGGAAAGAAGGAGCATACTATATTAACTAAAAGATGATTTCCAGGTAAAACTTGTCTTGCAAAAATTAGAAATTCTATAAATGCATAAAATCAGGATATATACAAACAAAAGTATTAACAGGGATTTTTAAAAAATGAATGATTGGATGGGTTCCATCTTATGCTTTTTGCATCTAGATTTTTAAAAAATTTTCTACAGTAAACAGCTATTACCTTGCAATATAAAATTTTAATTTGTGGGTTATATTTCTTATGCTTTTATTCAGTTGAAAGGCATAAGTTTTTTCTACCATGTACTAAATTATTTAGATGAAAAGTGAATTTTCCCATTAGGTGGGAAATTGGACAAAATCACTTCAAAGTTTGTTCAAGCCCCAAGACTTTCTGAAGTTACCATCGAATTATGTCAGCAAAATGGATGACAAATCATGACACAGCACAAATCATAGTTTTTCGAGTCAAAGTTGTAAGTGACAGAAACCACTATAATGAAAAAGCAACATTTCTTATAAGGATACAGACAGAGTTGATAGTCAGCTGGTTGCACTTGCATGGAGATGCCAGTTGTTATATTGTAAAATGCCTTGAGACCCGGTACGTGTCTCCACATAGCCTCAGACACCTGGGGATTATCTCAGGACTTTATGCTCCGTAACAAAAGGGGTAATGCCTGGAATGACAGCTGAATTCCAGGATTGTGTACTGGGCTCTGGCCCTGTCCTGATTTTTGTTTTCCTGTGCCATTGTTAAATATTCTGAAGGTCACCCTAGGGGACAGAGATTTAGCTGGACCTCAGGAAGGCACTAGACCCAGGCTCTTGGAAGCTGTCAGGTCTCTCTCATTCCATCTGTGCCTCTCCACATTCTTTCTTATACCTTCTCAGCCTTTAGGTTCTTGGGTCAGATATATCACCTTTAACAGATCTCAAAATTTTCATTTGATGGGTGTGGTCACTTGATAAGAGACTGATCTTTCTCCCACCCTCCCTCCTTTTCTTTCAATTTTAAATGTGCAAGGAAGGAACTCAATGACCAGATTCTAGTCATGTGCCCACCCCTGTGCCAAACATTTACAGCCCTAGGTGGGGAGGGAATGAGAATGACAAACCACAGATTTTCCCATTAAAATCACCTGGAGGGGCTTCGAGATGGCAGAGTAAAGGGTTGTGTGCTTATCTCCTCCGGTAAGAGCACCAAAATTGCAGCTAGCTATTGAGCCAGGAGGACCACTGATAGGAGGATGCTGCTGCTAAGTCACTTCAGTCGTTATCTGACTCTGTGTGACCCCATAGATGGCAGCCCACTAGGCTCCTCTGTCCCTGGGATTCTCCAGGCAAGAATACTGGAGTGGGTTGCCATTTCCTTCTCCAATGCATGAAAGTGAAAACTGAAAGTGAAGTCGCTCAGTCATGCCCGATTCTTAGCAACCCTATGGACTGCAGCCTACCAGGCTCCTCTGTCCATGGGATTTTCCAGGCAAGAGGAACCCACCATAAAAAGATATCCCACATCCAAAGACAAAGAAGAAACCCCAGCAAGACAGTAGGAGGGGCACAATCACAATAAAATCAAATCTCATACCCATCAGGTAGATGACCCACAGACTGGAGAACAATAATAACAAAGAAGTTCTTGCACTGTTGTGAAGGTTCTGAGCCCCACATTAGGCTTCTCAGCCTGGGGATCTGACAATGGGACTGGGAATCCCCAGAGAATTTGGCCTTTAGGGCCAGCAGGATTTGATTTAGAGGTCTTCCAGAGAACTGGGAGAAAACAGACTCCTGTTTTAGAGGGCACAAACAAAATTTTGCATTCACCAAGACCCAGAGGAGAGGAGCAGTGACTCCCAAGAGACTGAACCAAAACTGCCTGCTAGTGTTGGAGGCCCTCCTGTGGAGGCGTGGGGTGGCAGGGGCTCACCTCAGGGACAGGGGCACTGGAAGGTCCCCTTTGGCGTAAACCCTCTTGGAGTTCGCCATTAACATTACCATAAACGGAGTTCCTCATTAGCCCTACCATAGACCCAGGGCTGGGTCACCTGAGGCCAAACCAACTACCAGGGAGGGAATACAGCCCCACCCATTAGCAGATAATTGGGTTAAAGCTTTTCTGAGCAAGGCCCTGCAGTTCACTTGAGTCGCTCAGTCGTGTCCCACTCTTTGCGACCCCATGAATCGCAGCATGCCAGGCCTCCCTGTCCATCACCAACTCCCGGAGTTTACCCAAACTCATGTCCATTGAGTTGGTGATGCCATCCAGACATCTCATCCTCTGTCGTCCCCTTCTCCTCCTGCCCCCAATCTGTCCCAGCATCAGGGTCTTTTCAATGAGTCAACTCTTCTCATGAGGTGGCCAAAGTACTAGAGTTCCAGCCTTAGCATCATTCCTCCCAAAGAAATCCCAGGGCTGATCTCCTTCAGAATGGACTGGTTGGATCTCCTTGCAGTCCAAGGGACTCACAAGAGTCTTCTCCAACACCACAGTTCAAAAGCATCAATTCTTCGGCACTTAGCCTTCTTCACAGTCCAATTCTCACATCTGTACATGACTACTGGAAAAACCATAGCCTTGACTAGATGGACCTTAGTTGGCAAAGTAATGTCTCTGCTTTTTAATATGCTATCTAGGTTGGTCATAACTTTCCTTCCAAGAAGTAAGCGTCTTTTAATTTCATGGCTGCAATCACCATCTGCAGTGATTTTGGAGACCAAAAAAATAAAGACTGACACTGTTTCCACTGTTTCCCCATCTATTTCCCATGAAGTGATGGGACCAGATGCCATGATCTTCATTTTCTGAATGATGAGCTTTAAGCCAACATTTTCACTCTCCTCTTTCACTTTCATCAAGAGGCTTTTTAGTTCCTCTTTACTTTCTGCCATAAGGGTGGTGTCATCTGCATATCTGAGGTTATTGGTATTTCTCCTGGCAATCTTGACTCCAGCTTGTGCTTCCTCCAGCCCAGCATTTCTCATGATGTACTCTGCATATAAGTTAAATAAGCAGGGTGACAATATACAGCCTTGATGTACTCCTTTTCCTATTTGGAACCAGTCTGTTGTTCCATGTCAGTTCTAACTGTTGCTTCCTGACCTGCATATAGGTTTCTCAAGAGGCAGGTCAGGTGGTCTGGTATTCCTGGCTCTTGAAGAATTTCCCACGGTTTACTGTGATCCACACAGTCAAAGGCTTTGGCATAGTCAATAAAGCAGAAATAGATATTTTTCTGGAATTCTCTTGCTTTCTCAATGATTCAGCATATGTTGGCAATTTGATCTCTGGTTCCTCTGCCTTTTCTAAAACCAGCTTGAACATCTGGGAGTCCATGGTTCATGTATTGCTGAAGCCTGGCTTGGAGAATTTTGAGTGTTACTTTCCTTGCATGTGAGATGCATGCAGTTGTGAGGTAGTTTGAGCATTCTTTGGCATGGCCTTTCTTTGGGATTGGAATGAAAACTGATCTTTTCCAGTCCTGTGGCCACTGCTGAGTTTTCCAAACTTGCTGGCATATTCAGTGTAGCACTTTCACAGCATCATCTTTCATGATTTGAAATAGCTCCAGTGGAATGTCCCTCCACTAGCTTTGTTCGTAGTGATGCTTCCTAAGGCCCAGTTGACTTCACATTCCAGGATGTCTGGCTCTAGATGAGTGATCACACCATCGTGATTATCTTGGTCATGAAGATCTTTTTTGTGTAGTTCTTCTGTGTATTCTTGCCACCTCTTCTTAATATCTTCTGCTGCTTCTAGGTCCCTACCATTTCTGTCCTTTATCAAGCCCGTCTTTGCATGAAATGTTCCCTTGGTATCTCTAATTTTCTTGAAGAGATCTCTAGTTTTTCCCATTCTGTTGTTGTCCTCTATTTCTTTGCATTGATGGAATGCAAAAGTGGGAAGTCAAGAAACACCTGGAGTAACAGGCAAATTTAGCCTTGGAGTACAGAATGAAGCAGGGCAAAGGCTAATAGAGTTTTGCCAAGAAAATGCACTGGTCATAGCAAACACCCTCTTCCAACAACACAAGAGAAGATTCTGTAGAATCTTGGACATCCCCAGATGGTCAACACTGAAATCAGATTGATTATATTCTTTGCAGCCAAAAATGGAGAAGCTCTATACAGTCAGCAAAAACAAGACTGGGAGCTGACTGTGGCTCAGATCATAAACTCCTTATTGCCAAATTCAGACTTACATTGAAGAAAGTAGGGAAAACTACTAGACCATTCAGGTATGACCTAAGTCAAATCCCTTATGATTATACAGTGGAAGTGACAAATAGATTTAAGGGACTAGATCTGATAGAGTACCTGATGGAAGTTCGTGACATTGTACAGGAGACAGGTATCAAGACCATCCTCATGGAAAAGAAATGCAAAAAAGCAAAATGGCTGTCTGAGGAGGCCTTACAAATAGCTGTGAAAAGAAGAGAAGCGAAAAGCAAATGAGAAAAGGAAAGATATAAGCATCTGAATGCAGAGTTCCAAAGAATAGCAAGGAGAAATAAGAAAGCCTCCCTCAGCGATCAATGCAAAGGCCCTGCACCCCAGAGCAAAACCCAGTTTTTCCAATCACCAGTCCCTCCCATCAAGAAGCTTACATGAGCCTCTTAGCCTCCTCCATCAGAGGGCAGAGAAGAAACAAGAAGAAGCAGAGTCTCACAGCAGCTAAAACAAAAACCATATTTCAGAAAGTTAATCATGATAAAAAAGCAGAAAGTTACGTTCCAAATGAAAGGACAAGATAAAACCCCAGAAAAACAACTAAATGATGAGGAGATAGCAACCTTCCAGAAAAAGTAGAATAATGATAGTGAAGATGATTTAGGATCTCAGGAAAAGAATGGAGGCAAAGATTGAGAAGATGCAAGAAATGTTTACCAAAGACCTAAAAGAATTAAAGAATAAACAAACAGAGATAGATAATATACTAGAAGGAATCAATAGCAGAATAACTGAGGCAGGAGAGCAGATAAGTGACCTGGAGGACAGAATGTTGGAAGTCACTGCCACAGAACAGAATATAGACGAAACAAAAGAAATAAAGACAGCCTACAAGACCTTTGGGACAACATTAAATGCACCAATATTCACATTATAGAAGTCCCAGAAAGAGAAGAGAGAGAGAAAGGACCTGAGAAAATATTTGAAGAGATAATAGCTGAAAACTTCTCGAGCATGGGAAAAGAAACAGTCAACCAAGTCCAGAAAGCACAGAGTTCCAGGAAAGATAAATCCAAGAAGGAACATATTGAGACACATAGTAATCAAACTGACAAAAATTAAAGACAGAGATAAAATATTAAAAGCAATGAGGAAAAAACGACAAGTAACATACAAGGGAACTTGCATCAGGCTATCAGCTGATTTCTCAGCAGAAACTCCACAAGCCAGAAGGGAATGGCATGAGATATTTAAAGTGATGAAAGGGAAGAAGCTACAACAAAGAATACCCAGACAGACTCTCCTTCAGATTTGATGGAGAAATCAAAAGCTTTCCAGGTAAGCTAAAGTTAAGAGAATTCAGTACCACAAAACCAGCTTTACAACAAATGCTAAAGGAACTTCTCTAGATAGGAAATACAAGAGAAGGAAAAGACCTACAGAAAATAAGCCTGAATAAATAATAAATTAAGAAAACGGTGATAGGATCATACATATGGATAATTACCTTAAATGTAAATGGATTAAATGTACCAACCAAAAGACATAGACTGGCCAGGTGGATGAAAACATGTGCATGTATGCACTTCCACTGACCACAGCACTCAGCTTGAACCCTCTCCAAGTTGTATGTAATTATTTTATATTGTTAAGTTAATCATATTCCCATTATGGCTTATAATTGTAATTATCTTTTATTTTTTTTGGTCTGGCTATTGATTGTGAAAACTGATAAATATCTTTTACTCTTGTGATTATGTAACTCTTAATACCATTGTATCATGATTGGTCAACAGAAAAATAATAGAACTCTGTATCACCAAAGTATCCAGTATGAGTTACTCAGTCATGTCCAGCTCTTTGTGACCCATGAACTGTAGCCCACTGGGATCCTCTGTCCATGGAATTCTCCAGGCAAGAATACTGGAGTGGGTTTCACTCCCTTCTCCAGTGAATCTTCCTGACCCAGGGATCGAAACCAGGCCTCCTGCATTGCAGGCAGATTCTTTATGGTCTGAGCTACCAGGATATCACCCAAACTAGGATCTAATAGAAAAACCTGTAAGCACTTTAAAAAGTCTGATGCATATCAGAATTACCTTGAAATTTTTGAAAAATGCAAATGCTCAGGTATTGCTTTTTTCTCCAGAGCTCCAGATAGGTTTCTAATGAGCAGTCATGTTTAAAAACAACTGAACTATATGATGACCTTTTTACCTTTATCTAGTTTGTTTCACTTTTTCTATTTCATATTCAGTGCTCCCATTTCATTTAGTATATGTTCTCCAATTTCTCCATCTCTTCTCTTTTTTTAAAATATTCTTTCTCAAGCCTTTATGGAGTGTAGTAGAAAAGCTTTTATATACATATTTATAAATATGTATAATATATATATTTTAGAAAACTTATGAATTTTTGCCTAACTAAAAAATGTATGACATTTTGATTCCACTTATTTGACTTGGTATGAATAGAATGCTAGGTTTCTAGTTAGAAAATATATATGCAACAATCAACAAGTTTTACTGTGTAGCATAGGGAACTATAGTCAATATCTTATAATAACCTATGATGGAAAATAATTTCAAATATAGTATATGTGTATTTGTATAACTGAATCACCTTCCTGTGCACCTGAAACATTGTAAGTCAATTATACTTCAATAAAATGTATATATTTCAAAAAGAAAAAAGGGGCAGTGAGAAAATAGGCAGGTTCACCAGGATGGAATATGAGTGTGTGTGTGTGTGTGTGTGTGTGTGTGTGTGTATGTGTGTACACATAAAAATATTCAGGAATAATGATTCAGTAATTCAAAGGGTAAAATTATATCTGGGGCCATTTTTTTCATAAAAATTGTTATACATTTAAAAAACCCAAAAAGCCATTGCAAAAAAATTAGTTTCTAAGTCTTAATATTCATTTTAACAAGTAGAATCTTTGATTTTAAAAGGCTAAATTATGTTCAATGTTTCCTGTTTAAGGAGGCAGGGAAAATTGTAATGCATTGATGAGAGGGAATAATTCTAAATGTGGCAGTGGGGGTCCTTGATATCTAAAGACGTGGGCTTCAGTTAGCTAGAAAATTATTATTCAGCAATGCCGGTTGAATATAGAATGCTGGGTATTTGATACCATCAATTAAGTAGGCCAAAAATTAGCAACTTTTTCACTTGAATATTTGAGCAGTGGATTATCTTGAACATGTCTTTACCAATTCCTCCTCTGTAAAAATGGGATTGATATGTACTATTCAATTGTCAGTGTAGGAAATCTTACTATATGTGAAAATCCTTTGAGATTTTTGAAGAAGTCAAAATATTATTAAGTAGAAGTTACACAAAAATCTATTCTGCTTTTTGCAAGAACCATTGTATTGATAATAAATTTATTTCATCAGAAATAAATATTAAGGGAAATAGATCATTCTGCTTTGGGTCTTTATGAGTTCATTTTAAAAAGTATTATTTATTTAGATCAGACTTTTATTGGTCACTTGTCATATAGTTTCTATTAATTATTTCATTTTTTAGTAGTTTGAAACTTTGGATTGTGTGTCTTTTATGGTGCTGGATTTATGGCCTTATTTCATAAACTATAACTGTTCAAATAATGTTTTCTACTTCTGGTTATAAAATAATAATGCCTCATAAATCAAATTACAGAGAAAATGGTCACTTACAATCCCACTCTCTAAACAACTAGGATAATTTTCCATATAAATATATGTTTTTATGGAGTTTCACTGGTAGTTTTATTCAACATTGTATTTTTCCTTTTCCATATTGCTACTGTTATTCTTGTTATTCATAATTGATATTTCTAAATATGAAGAAAACTCTGTTGAGTGAATGTACTAAAGTAATCGAATAATCATGTCATTACTTTTGGATATTTAGATAACTATCCCTCTCTCTTTTCTGTAATAAAAAGCACACCTATTCCTTCCTTTCCAATTTGTGTAGTTCTGGATAGTCCATGAAATTCTAAGTGCCTGTTATGGCCATAAGCCTGCCTATGAGAAAATTAACTGCAGACAAGTCTGTCCTTCTAAGTTGTCACACTCTAAGCCAGGTGACTTTGCCATCCCTATAGATACTAATGGGCCAGGGATCTGTACCTGGGCCAGAAGGCAGGCAGGCATATCATGTCAGAAAGGCCCACAGAGTAGCTCCACAGGAGGTTCTGCCTAATATCTGGGCACCATATTGGAAAAGATCAAACTGATCTCATTGTCTCCTCTCTTTTGGTAAGGCTAAATGTGAGATTACACAGAGAAGTCAGGATGGCCTGTATACCTATCTGGAGAGGGAAAAGAGATTTCCAGGACACAAATGTCATTGGTTCATCCAGCCTATTATGATCTGAATAATGATGGACTGTTTCTCATTTGGCATGAGGCATGGGGAGCTTGTCAGTGTCAGAGGGCTGGGACTGAGGGTCACAGTCCGGCTTCTGAGACTGTCATTCAGGCCCACCTCACTTCCTCATGGAAGTAAACTCCCACTACCCAGTGTAATTATCTTTTTCTTCTTTTGGATGACTTTCTTGGGAGGAATTACCCCAAGTGTGATTGGTGGTGGTGGTGGTGGTGGTTTAGTCACTAAGTTGTGACCGACTCTTGCGACCCCATGGACAGAGGAGCCTGGCAGGCTACAGTCCATGGATTCTCCAGGCAAGAATACTGGAGTGGGTTGCCATTTCCTTCTCCAGGGGATCTTCCTGACCCAGGAATCAAACTCGGGTCTCCTGCATTATAGGCGGATTCTTTACCAACTGAGCTACAAGGGAAGCCCAGGAATATAAATATTTTTATGACTCTATATAATGTCACATTACTCAGTACTAATATTTCTGAGAGATTTTCCCTGGATCTTCTCTTCTTGTTCTATATTCTCTCTTTGAATCTTCTATCATCACACTCATCTCCATGGTAATGAAGATTGTCAGGTTTAAGGCACCACTCAATTGTAAGGTTCACTGTTATTTTATGAGTGGTGGAAGTAAAACATGTTAATTACATTGACATGATACTTTCTTACCACTTAAAACTTTTATTTCATAACTTTTGAAAAATCTCTCCTAGACCTTTGTGCATGTATTAAAAGGAAATATTAAAAGCATATGTATTGCTTAATGTGTTAAATACTTGAGATTTTTCAGGGACCAATTCTTCGGAGCTACTTTTTGACTCAGATTCATGTTTATCTTTGTTTACTATCCACCAAAAGTATTACTTAAGAGAATCAGCATTACTTAAGAGAATTCTCTACTAATGTCAGAGAAAGATTCTAGTGTAAGATTCTGAAAGTTTTGACGTTGGCCCTTTCTTGATCTTATCAAAGTGTGTTAACAGAAAGCATCCAGACAACAACTAGGATTCAGACCTTTCTCAAATAGTTCTTGTGTTTTGTTGACTGAAATATTCAGGGGTCACATTTGTCCAGTCTGGCTACCTGCACATGCATAGGCATGTTGCCTGACAATAACAATTATATGATCAGTTATAAGACATACCCTGATATCAGATGTGTTAAAATATTATATATATAGTATATATGCCATATATATATATATATATATATATATATATGCTCAGTTCAGTTCAGTCGCTCAGTCGTGTCCAACTCTTTGCAACCCCATGAATCACAGCATGCCAGGCCTCCCTGACTATCACCAACTCCTGGAGTTCACCCAAACTCATGTGCATTGAGTCGGTGATGCCATCCAGCCATCTCATCCTCTGTCATCCCCTTCTCCTCCTGCCCTCAATTTCTCCCAGCATCAGGGTCTTTTCAAATGAGTCAACTCTTTGCATCAGGTGGCCAAAGTATTGCAGTTTCAACTTCAGCATCAGTCCTTCCAATGAACACCCAGGACTGGTCTCCTTTAGGATGGACTGGTTGGATCTCCTTGCAGTCCAAGGGACTCGCAAGAGTCTTCTCCAACACCACAGTTCAAAAGCATCAATTCTTCGGTGCTCAGCCTTCTTCACAGTCCAACTCTCACATCCATACATGACTACTGGAAAAACCATAGCCTTGACTAGACAGACCTTTGTCTGCAAAGTAATGTCTCTGCTTTTTAATATGCTGTCTAGGTTGGTCATACTTTCCTTTTAAGGAGTAGGCATCTTTTAATTTCATGGCTGCAGTCACCATCTGCAGTGATTTTGGAGCCCCCCAAAATAAAGTCTGACACTGTTTCCACTGTTTCCCCATCTATTTCCCATGAAGTGATGGGACCAGATGCCATGATCTTAGTTTTCTGAATGTTGAGCTTTAAGCCAANATCTGAGGTTATTGATATTTCTCCTGGCAGTCTTGATTCCAGCTTGTGCTTCCTCCAGCCCAGCGTTTCCCATGATGTACTCTGCATGGAAATTAAATAAGCAGGGTGACAATATACAGCCTTGACATACTCCTTTTCCTATTTGGAACCAGTCTGTTGTTCCATGTCAGTTCTAACTGTTGCTTCCTGACCTGCATATAGGTTTCTCAAGAGGCAGGTTAGGTGGTCTGGTATTCCCATCTCTTTCAGAATTTTCCACAGTTTATTGTGATCCATACAGTCAAAGGCTTTGGCATAGTCAATAAAGCAGAAATAGATGTTTTTCTGGAACTCTCTTGCTTTTTCCATGATTCAATGAATGTTGGCAGTTTGATCTCTGGTTCCTCTGCCTTTTCTAAAACCAGCTTGAACATCTGGAAGTTCACAGTTTACGTATTGCTGAAGCCCGGCTTGGAGAATTTTGAATGTTACTTTCCTAGCATGTGAGATGAGTGCCATTGTATGGTAGTTTGAGCATTCTTTGGCATGGCCTTTCTTTGGGATTGGAATGAAAACTGACCTTTTCCAGTCCGTGGCCACTGCTGAGTTGTCCAAATTTGCTGGCATATTGAGTGCAGCACTTTCACAGCATCATCTTTCAGGATTTGAAAGAGTTCCACTGGAATGCCATCACCTCCACTAGCTTTGTTCATTGTGATGCTTTCTAAGGCCCATTTGACTTTACATTCCAGGATGTCTGGCTCTAGGTGAGTGATCACACCATTGTGATTATCTGGGTCGTGAAGATCCTTTTTGTACAGTTCTTCTGTGTATTCTTGCCACCTCTTCTTAATATCTTCTGCTTCTGCTAGGTCCATACCATTTCTGTCCTTTATCGAGCCCATCTTTTCATGAAATGTTCCCTTGGTATCTAATTTTCTTGAAGAGATCTCTAGTCTTTCCCATTCTGTTGTTTTCCTCTATTTCTTTGCATTGATTGCTGAGGAAGGCTTTCTTATCTCTGCTTGCTATTCTTTGGAACTCTGCATTCAGATGCTTATATCTTTCCTCTTCTCCTTTGCTTCTCACTTCTCTTCTTTTCACAGCTATTTGTAAGGCCTCCCCAGACAGCCACTTTGCTTTTTTGCATTTCTTTTCCGTGGTGTCGGCTTGATCTCTGTCGCCTGTACAATGTCATGAACCTCCGTTCATATATCCAGATCTAGTCCCTTAAATCTATTTGTCACTTCCACTGTATAATCATAAGGGATTTGATTTAGGTCATAACTGAATGGTCTAGTGGTTTTCCCTACTTTCTTCAATTTAAGTCTGAATTTGGCAATAAGGAGTTCATGATCTGAGCCACAGTCAGCTCCTGGTCTTGTTTTTGTTGACTGTATAGAGCTTCTCCATCTTTGGCTGCAAAGTATATAATCAATCTGATTTCGGTGTTGACCATCTGGGGATGTCCATGTGTAGAGTCTTCTCTTGTGTTGTTGGAAGAGGGTGTTTGCTATGACCAGTGTGTTCTCTTCGCAAAACTCTATTAGTCTTTGCCCTGCTTCATTCCATATTCCAAGGCCAAATTTGCCTATTACTCCAGGTGTTTCTTGACTTCCTACTTTTGCATTCCAGTCCCCTATAATGAAAAGGACATCTTTTTTGGGTGTTAGTTCTAAAAGGTCTTATAGGTCTTCAAAGAATCATTCAACTTCTTTAGCATTACTGGTTGGGGCTTAGGCTTGGATCACCACGATATTGAACATTTTGCCTTGGAAATGAACAGAGATCATTCTATCATTTTTGAGATAGCATCCAAGTACTGCATTTCGGACTCTTGTTGACCATGATGGCTACTCCATTTCTTCTAAGGGATTCCTGCCCACAGTAGTAGATATAATGGTCACCTGAGTTAAATTCACCCATTCCAGTCCATTTTAGTTCACTGATTCCTAGAATGTCGACATTCATTCTTGCCATCTCCTGTTTGACCACTTCCAATTTGCCTTGATTCATGGACCTAACATTCCAGGTTCCTATGCAATATTGCTCTACAGCCGACCTTGCTTCTATCACCAGTCATATCCACAACTGCGTATTGTTTTAGCTTTGGCTCCATCTCTTCCTTCTTTTTGGAGCTATTTCTCCACCGATCTGTAGCATATTGGGTACCTACCGACCTGGGGAGTTCCTCTTTCAGTGTCCTATCATTTTGCCTTTTCATACTGTTCATGGGGTTCTCAAGGCAAGAATACTGAAGTGATTTGCCATTCCCTTCTCCAGTGGACCACATTCTGTCAGACCTCTCCACCAATACCCGTCCATCTTGGGTGGCCCCACATGGCAAGGCTTAGTTTCATTGAGTCAGACAAGGCTGTGGTCCGTGTGATCACACTGGCTAGTTTTCTGTGATTATGGTTTCCGTGTGTCTGCCCTCTGATGCCCTCTCGCAACACCTACCGTCTTACTTGGTTTTCTCTTACCTTGGATGTGGGGTACATCTTCATGCCTGCTCCAGCAAAGCGCAGCCGCTGCTCCTTGGACATGAGATTGCTCCTCTCGGCTGCCACCCCTGACCTCGGAAGTGGGGTAGCTTCTCTCAGCCATTCTTGTGCCGTTGCAGCCTGGCACTCTTGGTTGCCACCCCTGACCTTGGGCGTGGGTAGCTCCTCTGGGGCGCGCTTCTGTACAGTTCTTCGCAGCCAGCGTGCTTCTGTCATTAGCATATAATTCCATCCCAGACCCCTCTATAAAACTGCCTCAGATCTCTGCTTGGATGATTCTTATGTATCTCAGATTCAAATGTGTCTGTATTGGTTTCCCATTGCTGCTGTAAAAAAACTTCTGCAAACTTAGTGACTTCAAACAACAGAAATGTATTATTTTACAGTTCTGGAGGTCTGGAGTCCAACACTGGTTTCACTGGACTAGCATCAGTGTTTCAGCAGGGCTACATTCACTCTGGAAGCTCTAGAGGAGAATCCATTTCTTGCCTTTTCCAGGTTGTGGAGGCTAACTGCGTCCCTTGGCTTATAGCCCATTCCATCTTAAAAGTGAGCTCCCATCTTTCTAACATCACATTACTGCAACTTTTCTGCCTCTGTCTTTCACTTAAAAGGAGGTCTGTGATTACCTTGGACCCACCCAGACATTCCAGGATAATTTCATTTCAAAAACCAAAATCACGTTTGCAAAGTCCCTTTTGCAAGGAAGGTAACATATTCACAAGGAATTAGGGTGTGGACATCTTTGGGGGCTATTATTCTGCCTACTACAATGTCCAAAACTAAATTTGTGATATTCCTCCCTGGTTACCTCTTTCCTTCTCCCATCTTTTCCATCTCAATGATTTGAACCTTAGTCTATACTGGTGCCTCTACTGAAAGCCTAGCCATCATCCTATAATACCCCCTGTTACTCATTTCCCACATCCAGTCGATAAGTTCTGTCATCTCTTCCCCCTAAAAAGTGTCTAAGTCTGCTTGGTTCATCCTATGCCGTCAAGTACCCTGGACTAGATCCTCATTACTGTTTCTTACCCTTTTCATTGCTCAGGGCTCCCAACCAGTCTCGCTTCCACCAGAAGTGATATAAAAACAGACTGGAGTGAAAGTCATGAGCAGAAGTTTTACCTCCTCCTCAGTATCACATGCAGCTGGGAAGGAGACTCACATGGAATAAAATGCCAAAGGCATACGTTGGATACATTGGCTAGTGCTTCACAGAACACTTTCACAGTCTTCCTGTGGTTAATCAGCTTCATAGCCCCATGTGAGTCAGGGACTGTTCTCCTTGTTAGTGAAGTTAAATGACTGAGACTCAGGTTTTGAGACAAGTCTCCTCCTTCTGTTGCCTCCTTCAGTGTTACCTCCTTGCCCTGCTCACTGTCATTTCAAATTGTTAAAGGACAGTTCCTCCTCTGACTTCCCTGGTTCTGTCATGGAGCCCCCTCCCTCTCATCTACCCACCTGCAATTTTACCTTTGACTTCCTCCATCTTCCATCTAGCCGGATACCAAGATAGGTTGTATTTTCTTTCAAAATATATCTGGCCTCTGTTCCCACAGCCCCCACTGTAGCCAGAATGTCCCATTTTACCTTCCTGCTAAGCCATTTCAGCTGCCCTGTTACGAGTCTTCATCCTGTGTATCTCTGCAGAAATAGAGTCTGAAAACATCATTTTGTAATGTCACTTTTAGTCACTAAGTCATTTCTGACTCTTTTGCGACCCTATGGACTGTAGCCCACCAGGCTCCTCTGTCCATGGGATTTCCCAGGCAAGACTACTGAAATGGGTTGCCATTTCCCTTCTCCAAGGGATCTTCCCAACCCAGGGGTCGAACTCACATCTCCTGCATTGGCAGGTGGATTCTTTACCACTGAGCCACCAGAGAAGCACCTGTAAGTCTTCAGTAGCTCCTTATTTTCTATCACATTAACCACAAGCCTCTCAATGTAACTTTAAAGGTCTACCATCACTGGAGCCCTCCCTGTCGAGTCTGTGGAATTCCTATGGTTGTCTGCTTCGTGGACCACACTGCTTATTCTTTTAGTGCGTGTGTCCCTGTTGACATCTCACTGGAAAAGCCTGCCTTCTCCCTCCTGCCTTTCCAAAACTTGTTTTCCTAACACCTGACTTAATTCGCTTCACACCTAATGGCTTCACTCATAACCAGTCCTCAGGAATCATTCTCCTCTAACTTATATAGTCTCTGAGGAATGAGCAACCGAAAGCCTCATGTGTTCTCGCTCACATTCCTCTCATCTCCTCCAAACAAACTGCAACCAACCTGAGAGCAAGGTCTAAGTTTCCTATTTTCTTTTTCTATAAGTTAATAATATGTTCTTTTCTAACTGATTCCTTTAATTACCCCCAAACTGGTGATACATCTCTGATCTGAGAATAACTTAGTTTAGTGACTTTCCGTTATTTCAAGCCAGGAAGATACTGAACCTGCCTTGAGAATTCAAGGGTTTATATTCATTGATGAGAAAATGATAAAAGTGGAAAATCCCAACTGAACCATCCCCAGTTTCTTAAAAGGGACAGAGTGTAAATAACCAGTGTAAACTACATACAGCTATCATGATTGTTCAGACTATTCAGTGAGGGTTTCTTTGTATGTCAAGTGCAGCATGAGATTATATAAAGTTAGAGAAGATAGAAGAAATTGAAAGAGGACCTGGACTCTGCCCCCAACTTCAATCTCAAGGAATTTAGCAGTTTAGTGTGTAGAACATGGTCTGATGATCAAATGAAGATAAGCATAAAAGGGAGGGATAGGCAAGCAGTGTGAAAGGACAATCTTCTGATGAAGAAAATAAGGGGATAATTTATAAGCCAAATTAGTACTCTGAAAGAGACTTGTCATGACACTGTTTTGCAGACAGTTAACAGCACCATGAAAACCAACATTAAAGGAGGCAAATCCTTACCCAGAGTGCCTGAGTGTGAGAGCATTCACTCTGAGAAGATGTGTCCTGTAGAGACAGCTCTTGACAGACACATATTCGGACACGTTAGAAATTTACTAATTTTGAAACTCAGTTCTACAGTCTGGTCAAGTAAGGGTTTTTCAGGTCTTTATAGTAAAAAGAGACAGCTTTCTTATACATACAGTGATTCTCCATCCCTTCACAAAGACGTTACAGAATGTCACTAGCTATTTGTACCCTAAATGTGAAACAAGGAATTCCCCAGATAATTTTTAAATTCTGGGGCAATTACTACATAGAGCTTTAAGAGCCAGAAGGAAGAATCAATCTTCCAGGCAACTATTAGGGATAAAATTGCTTCTGCTTCAAAGTATATGCTGGAGTAACTTCTAAAGTAGTTAATTACTTGTCAGATCATGCTGTGGTGGCACATGACCTACAGAGAAAAGCACAGCCATCCAAACCTAAGGAGGTGGAATAGCAGGAAGGTCACGATTTCTTTTATCTTTTAGACTGTGTCTAATGGAACTGGCTTAAAAGTCAAAGAAAAGCAATTTGTGTTTTGCTAAAACAATGATGAACACAAAAAATTTTCCCCTTTAAATAGATTAGTTGTTTAAGTGAGTCAACTGAAGATTGTTAGATCATTATAAAGGTTTGGAATTAACAGATATATACACTATTATATGTAAAATAGATAAACAACAAGGACCTACTGTATAGCACAGGCAACTGTATTGAATATCTCATAATAACCTAGAATGGAAAAGAATCTGAAAAGAATATATATCTGTAATGGTGAATCACTTTTCATATACCTGAGACATTGTAAATCAACTACAGTTCAATTTTTTAAAAAAGATATAACTGAAATTGAATCTGCTTATCAAAGACTCAAAAGCCAAATATTTTGCTTGAATATTGCGACTTTAACAATGAACTAAATTTTCTTGGTGAAAAGTGGGGAAATATAGAATCCCAGCATTCATTTCACTTCAGAAGTACCTAATGGGAGACGAAGGACACACTGGTGTTAATGAAAAGACCAGGAACAGGGATGGGACATAGGGCACAGCTATTGCCATTTCACCCTTTTCAGACCCAAGGCAATCACCACTTATTGTCATGGCACTCTTAACTCCACCAGCCTTGGACCTGGCTTCAGAAACCTCATCTTGGTACTTCGGGTGGCCACTATTGGTCACATGGGACTGGATCTTGAGATAAAATATATTTGCAACATATGATTTAAAAGGAAAATAAACTCAGAAAAAAAAAAAGAATCTGGCAATATACATTTCATTCTCAGAGTTTGTCAATGTCTGTGAAACTTGGGGGAAAAAAACCCTCTTGGTTCTTCAAACCTATTTGGTTCACTAACACCATTGATGGTTTCAGTCTCAGGACACCTTATCAAAATATTAAAGGTGAAGAGCTCAATTCACCCTGTCTTCATGTTGATGGATTAGGAAATCGCATCAAGCTTGAGCCACATCAAGCTTAGAGCTCAAGCTTCCTTCCTCTGTGTTCATTCTCCATCTCCTGCTGCCCCTCCAGTGACCCTTTGCTGGACTCAGCACATCTTCATTGTCTCAGTTGTATCATCTATGTGTTTATATACAGACTTAAATGGATTATTAACTAAAATAGTACTGTGTGAAAATGACTCACTACTAAACTAGCTATTTTATCAATCTGTAAAATTCTAATCACAACTTCAGATGTTAACGGTCAAAACATACATGACGTAATTGCTGATTTTGGAATAAATGTCTTTGGACTTCCCTGGTGGTTCAGATGGTAAAGTGTCTGTCTACAATGCGGGAGACCTGGGTTCGATCCCTGGGTTGGGAAGATTCCCTGGAGAAGGAAATGGCAACCCACTCCAGTACTCTTGCCTAGAAAATCCAATGGATGGAGGAACTTGGTGCAGGCTACTGTCCATGGGGTCGCAAAGAGTCGGGCACGACTGAGCCACTTCACTTCATGCTTCTAAGAATAAATGCAAATCTAAAGCAGATGGAAAGAAATTGAATGAGATTTCACAACTAGTACTATTTTGTATAGATTCAAAACACAGAAGAGTTGATTAAATGATTTATGACAATTTCCTAGGATTTCAGCATTTCCTGTGCTTACTTAAATTCCTAACTAAAAAGGAAGGCTTACTAGTATTTTTTTTAAGCGTTCAGAAAAGTAATATTTAAGGTTCTTTCCAGGACCTACTAGGAGGCAGAACACAGACCTCTTCTCCTCAGCTTTCCCTTCACTAAGGACATGGCCCTGGCCTCACCTTTGACTTCTCCCCTTTTTGTGAGTCATGTAAGTTGACTTTTCCTCTTTATGTGAAAAGTAAAAATAATACTAACCCTATGTCATATACATAAGAGGTCAGTTACTTTAAACCAGTGGTTCTCAACCGTGGCTGCTGGTTAAAATCATCTGATTTTAATGTTCCCAATCCAGATCGGTTGAATCAGAATCTCTGAGGCTGGAGCCCAGGCATTGCTGGTTTCTAGAACTCCACTGTGTTTCCAGTGTGAACTCATGTTTGCCAACCACTGCCTTGAACCAAAAGGATGAAGTGTTACTGCAGGAGCATTGTAGATCCGATGAAGGAGAGGCCCCAGCTACAGTTCAGAGATCCTCAGAGCCACCCCAACATTGTTTTTACTGTTTCCGCTGCACATCACTGTAAATGTAGCATCCTTCTTCGGACTGTAACCAGGAAAGGAAATCTGAAGCAGTCTCAGGCTGAGGTCATAGATCCCAAAGTTCTGAAACTGGCTAGTTTTAGCTTGCAAGGTTCAATTGTACAATTGTCAACTTTTCTTCTGGACTTTATGCTTAGTGAAGTCATATTGCTAGCTTGAAGTTGGCCATGGTGGGAGTATTTATACCATGGAAATTGGTAAACCTTACTAATCATGGCTTGTTATCCCCTAGAGAGTCTGTGGTTAAATTTATCAGCACAAAGCTGAATGGATCTTTAGTCCTTGAACCTGGTCAAACTTGAGAGAAGGAAACTTAAAATCACCCTTGGTTCATTAGCAAAGCTTGTCTAACTCCTGGCAAATAAGGAGGGCGAGTTAAGTCACATAGCAAAAAAATTCAAGGTTTGCTGTCATTTGGATTCTGGCAGCTTCACAGGTAATAGGAGATGATGAAAAGAAGTTAATATGGACTAATAACATCCCTTTTCTTTATCACTATTGCCTAGGCACCTGTCTGTTATTTCTTTGGGTAGAGAACCAAGTTAAAGGAAAAATGAGAATGTTCTTGCATTGGCTAAGTTGTAGTATAAACTGTTCTAATACAGGGACTTCAAAGCTTAGTGGCTTACGCAAGAAAGAACTTGATCATGGAAATTTCCAAAGGTAGATGATCCAAGGCTGTTATGGGAGCGTTCATCTCTGACTACTCCCAGCTCCTGTCATCATATCTGCATACCAAATACTTGGAAGGGGAGGAATACAGTGAGGGAGGGGAGCACATACCTTTCCCTTTAAGGACACAACTAGGAATGACTTATGTCATTACCACTCATATCCCATTGGGCCAAACTTAGTCTTAATGGTGCATCTAACTGTTCCAGAGGCTTAAATTAGTTTTAACTAGGCTGTGTGCCCAGCACAAAATTGACTACTGAAAGAAGGCAGCAAGAGGGAATATTGATGGATATTGATGGACTTTGCCACCCCATACTATTCATTTAAATGCAAATGTGTATGTTGTCATGGCTGGAGGTGGAGGCTTAACAGGGCAATACTTTTTATTGACTACAATTTCTTCTTAGTTTTCAAGTCCTGACTTTCCCAGGAGTTTCCTCTCTCAGAAAATATTATCTCAGAAAATTCACTGGAAATAACAATGTACACATGTGAAAACATTTGTTATAAAATTTGGTGATAGATCTTCTAATGTAGTATTTTACTTGATATATTTTTGGCCTAAATAATTCTTGCAAAGACTCTCTTATTAGGCCTTATGAAAACACATGGAATGTTTTCACAATAACAAAGTATAAAACTGTAGACCATTAACATCACTAATTGTAAATAAATAGTAATTATTGTAACTTACAGTCTTTCCTTCTGCAGTCTATTTTACATTCATCACACTAATCTTTCCTTTTTTTTATTGAAAAATACCTTATGTACATTATTAGTTTCAGGTGTACATTTAAATGTGTACACATTAAATGTGATTCCACATTTAAATACACTGTGAAATGATCACCACATTGTCTGGTAACCATCTGTCCTCATAAAAAATTATTATGGCATTAATGGCCATATCCCTTAAGCTATATAATATATCCCTGTGACTTATAACTGAAAATGTGTCTCTTGATCTCCCCCACCTGTTTCTCTCCTCTCCCCACCCTAGGGCAACACCTGTTTGTTCTCTATATCTGTGACTGTTTCTGTTTAGTTATGTTTGTTCATTTACTTTATTTTTTTACATTCCCACATAAGTGAACTCATACAGTATTTATCTTTCCCTGTTTGACTTATTTCACTTACCATAATACCCTCAAAACCCATCTATATTGTCACAGATGGCAAGATGTCCCTTTTTTTTAATGACTGAGTAATATTCTTTTCTTTTCTGTTTATCTTCTTTATCCATTCATCTATCAGTGGGTATTTAGGTTGTTTTAATATATTGGCTATTGCAAATAATGTGGCAGTGAACATCAGGGTGCGTATGTCTTTTCAAATTAGTGATTTCCTTTTCTTCAGATAAATACACAGGAGGAAGGCTGCTGGATCATATGGTAGTTCTATTTTTAATTTTTTGAGGAACATCCATACAGTTTTCCATGGTGGCTGTACCAGTTCATCTTCCCAGCAACAGTGCACATCCATGCCGACACTTGTTATTTGCTGTCTTTTTTATAATAGCCATTCTGACAGGTGTGAAGTGGTATCTCATTGTGGTTTGATGCAAATAACCAACGGAAATGACCATTTTCCTGTTGACCAATGATATTGAGGCTCTTTCCATGTGTCTGTTGGACATCTGTATGTCTTCTTTAGAAAAATGTCTATTCAGAGTCTCTGCCTGTTTTTTAATTGAGTTGTTTGGTTTTTGTTATTGAGTTGTATGAGCTCTTTATATATATTGGATATTAACCCCTCAATGAATACATGATTTATAATTATCTTCTTCCATTCAATAGGTTATCTTTTCCTTTTGGTGATGGTTTTCTTCACTGTGCAGAGGCTTTTTGCTGCTGCTGCTAAGTCACTTCAGTCGTGTCCAACCCTGTGTGACCCCATAGACAGCAGCTCACCAGGCTCCCCCGTCCCTGGGATTCTCCAGGCAAGAACACTGGAGTGGGTTGCCATTTCCCTCTCCAATGCATGAAAGTGAAAAGTGAAAGTGAAGTTGCCCAGTCATGTCTTAGCGACCTCATGGACTGCAGCCCACCAGGCTCCTCCATCCATGGGATTTTCCAGGCAAGAGTATGGGAGTGGGGTGCCATTGCCTTCTCCTTTTAGTTTGATGTAATTCCCCTGCCCCGGGTTTTTTTTTTTTAAAACTGGAGGTTAATTACTTTACAATATTGTATTGGTTTTGCCGTACATCAACATGAATGATGTAATTTAATGTTTTTGCTTTTGTTTCCCTTGCCTTGGTAATCAGATCCACAGAAACATCACTAAGGCTGACATTTTCTTACTGCCCATGTTTTCTTCTAGGAGTTTTATGTCTTCTGGTCCTACATTCAAATCTTTAATCCATTACGAGTTACATGTTTGTTCTTTTACATGTAGCTGTCCAGTTTTCCCAACACCGTTTATTGAAGGAATTGTCCTTTCTCCGTTGTATATCCTTTACTCCTTTGTCATAGATTAATTGTCCATATGTGAGGGAGTTAATATCTGGGCTCCCAAATTTGTTCCATTGACCTGGTTCTCCTGCTTTGCAGGCAGATTCTTTACTGTCTGAGCCACCTCCACTGATCTATGTGTCTGTTATTATGCTAGTATCTATTGTACTAGTACCTAGGATCTTTGTGTCTGTTACTGTGTTTTGCTTACTACAACTTTGTATTAATAATATAACTTGAAATCAGGCAATGTGAGACCTCCAGCTTTATTCTTCCTTTTCAAGATTCTTTTGGCTCTTCTCACTAACCTTTCTTTAAAATCACCTCTGTCATAGCACTCTCTTGCTATTACCTGTTTCTTAAAGTCAAAATGATTTTGCTTGGCATCTATGTGTGTTTGCTGGAATCCTAACTAAGTATCATCTACAACGGAAAACAGAAGACTAATCAGAAACTTAGGAGACTTGCATTCTAGTTCTTCTGCTTTCTAGTTGGGTGACATTGGACTCACCCACATTCTTACTCTGGTTAGAGCTGACCTTGAAGCTAAGATACAAGATAGATTAGCTAGGAAAAGA
This sequence comes from Redunca redunca, assembly GCA_006410935.1. Classification (NCBI taxonomy): domain Eukaryota; kingdom Metazoa; phylum Chordata; class Mammalia; order Artiodactyla; family Bovidae; genus Redunca; species Redunca redunca. Next base: position 62,376 of record SJYQ01004942.1, read on the forward strand.
GCTCTCTTTAAAGCAGTTGTGGAGAGCAGCTTCTCAAATGATTCTCAATGATTTCTACCTTCTGGTATATACCCCTTGTCTAATCCCCTCCCCTGATCCTAAGAATTTGCTTCTAACAAAAAAGAAAAAAAAAATAATACAGCAACAGTGTAGGGATGTCATTTCTTAGATTAGATTACTAAAGACTGATTGCTTGCTCATATTCTCTCTCTGGCTTTCCTTGCTTTCTCTCTGATGAAGCAAGGTGTCATGTTGGGAGAGGCTCTGTGAAGGGGCCCCATGTGGTAAGGAACCAAGGGCAGCCACCAGGCAGATGCCAGCTTCTGAGTAGCTCCATAAAAAGGCCTACATGACAAAGAACTGATACCTCTAGTCAACCATCAGTGGGATCTGAGGCCTGTCAGGCTCCATAGGAGAGAGCCTGGAAGCAGATCCTCTCCCAGCTGAGCCGTGAGGTGTCTAGAGTCCCAGTTCACACCTCGATTGCATCTTCATGAGACACTCTGAGCCAGGGGACACCACTAAGCTGTGTCCTGGTTCTCAACCTCCAGAAACTGTGTAGTAATGAAAACGTTGATGTTTAAAGCTGCTAAGTGCTAGAATAATTTGTTACACAGAGATATATAATATAGCTGGTGGCTCAAAGGTAAAAGAATTTGCCTGCAATGCGGGAGACCCAGGTTTGATCCCTGGGTTGGGAAGATCATCTGGAGAAGGGAATGGCAACCCATTCCAATATTCTTGCCTGGAGAATCCCACGGACAAAGGCAGGCTAGAGTCCACGGGGTCGCAAAGGATCGGACACGACTGAGCGACTAACACTTTCAAAGACCTGGTGTCATTTGAAAAGGAAGGGAAATTAGGGGCAAATTACTGAGAAGTTAAAGCTAGTAAAGTTGACAATGTGACTATGAAACTGTAACTTTGAAAGTTTGAAATTATTCATTTACTCACAGATGCACCAAGTAAAGAAAAACTAAAGAAATAAAAATACCAGTAAGTGTTGGTCCAGAGACTAAGATGAACTTTTACCCTTAAGGATTCAGAGGACTGCGCTTGGTCTTCTAGAGAATGACTGCTGTTTTGGCACAATGTAAAAGACTATCTTTTCATGAACTGGGGATAAGAGATCTGAAGAAAACATAGTTATATAGACCAAAAATGACTAGTTTCAACCAATTTCCTGATAATTGTGATGAAAAAGAAAAGGTACCTTATTTTTATGAGTGTTATAAAGCTGTACAGTCTAATACTGTATCCATTAGCCACTCTTGATTTCTTAAATATAAATTAAGAGTAATTAAGATTAAATACAATTTAAAATGTAGTTCCCCACTCTCACTAGCCACATTTCTGGCGCTCAGTAGCCTCAGAGCCAGTAGCCATCGTACTGGATGGTGCTGGTAAGAACATTTCCAATGTTGCCAAAGCTTCCACTGGGCAGTGCTGTTGTAAAGTGTTTTCATAAGTCCTGACACCAATCCTTCTGAAGTTTGTTTCACTGTTGTTCTCTTCATGTGTGGTTAACTAGTATAAAATGTCAAGTGTTCCTGGATATCCCCAAGGGCTCAACCTAAAGGTGTTCTGGACACATTGCAGAGGACCAAAGCCCAATGGGGAGAATCCATGTTCTGAAAAGTGTTAGAAGGCTAGTACCAAAAAATCAACTACAAAGACCCTGTCTTAAGGTGAACCATGAGAACTACCACTTCTGATGTGGACTCCCAGACATAGCTCCCTTCATCACCCTGGGCTGCAGCTTCCCTATTATCAAGTGAGAGCAGAGGGCCAAGCAATCTTTTTAAGCTCCATCAGGCTCTAGACTCAATGGCTCTGTGTCTTACTCTGATGAAAAAACAATTGCTTGTCTGAATTATTGACTCATAAATGCAGGATGCATGTCCTGTGACTGGTTTAAAACCACTCCCCACAGGGTTTCCTTCAGTATGGGTCTCCTTCCTTCCCCCTAGATGACATCAGGACACAGGAAGGGGCTAGAGGAAGAGAGGAGGACTGTACCTGGGGACTTCTGCCATCTCCCCCCGAAGACCAGGCCATTCCTGACCTCCAGTTCCCTGGTAGCTCAGCTGATAAAGAATCTCCCTACAATGCAGGAGACTGGAGTCGGATTCCCAGGTTGGGAAGATCTCCTGGTAAGGCCATGGCAACCCACCCCAATAGTCTTGCTTGGAGAATCCCCATGGACAGAGGAGCCTGACAGGCTGCCTACAGTTCATGGAGTTGAAAAGAGTCGGACATGACAGAGTGACTAAGCACACACACTTTGTACATCCGTTACGGGTTGTGTGGAACCGTGGGAGCTTCTTCCACACCACACAGCCACTGCAGGGAGTGCAGTTTGATGTCTTTCAGAGAGATCTCAGCCTAACAGTATTTTGTTACCATTTTCACAACCCGGTGGTTATTTCATGTTATTGTGGGGCTAAGATGCTTGATAACTTCCTGACCTACTATTTTCTGGAGAACACTGGATTCTCCCAAATTTATCGGCTCACTCCTAGTTCTTCCTATACCCACTGGCTCTTGGATCTGTGTGTCTGCCCCAGGGTAGGGGTGGAGGGGACCTCACACACTCACAGCTGACCTCTTACCCTTTACCTCACTTTAACATCTGACCTCCTGACCTCACCACTTCTTTCCTTCCTTTACCTTTTTGTCTAACCCAAAGTGCTTGTCCATCCTATCCTGCCACTCTACACTGGCTTTTAACAAACTTTTCCCTCTAATAGTTTCAAAAGAGTTCTGAGAAACTTGAACATTTTTAGCCTGATATCTAAATTTCTTTTATTGTAAGTTTGATAATAGCAAAAGATGTAATCTCTGGTGTATTTTACTTACATACCCTAAAATGTACTTTTATGTCAAAACCTTAGATCATTAGATTTTTCTCATTTACTATCTGGAAGACATTCATGCAGAACCTAACTGGCAAAATCAGTTTTTGTTGTCTAGCCAATAAGCCAGATCATCCATACTTTCTGTCAGAACAAGTCTTGATTTTATTTCTCAATTTAAGTCGGTGTTTCAGTGTACATCCTCATGGCAACCATATCACTTCTGAATTCTAATACGTAGATGCAGATAGATGAGGCAGTGACTCTGTGACTCTGCAGTCTGGATGAAGTAAGACTCAGCGACTCTCAGGATTTTACTGTGAACTCACCTGACGCTACTCTCAAAGAACTCTCCTCTGGGGCATGCATTCTCCAACTGTCCAGTCATTTGGTGACCTAGAGAGTTTTGCATCCTGAGGCAATAAACTATTTTAGAATTCTCGATGGTGAAAGGTATGATTTTCTTTTGTACAGGAGGAGAACAATTTGAAAAGGCAGGTTAATCTGCCAATTCTAAAGGCAGGTTCATTTTAGGAAAGAAGTCACTTGGAAGTTGACAGTTTCCAAAACTGTTCCCTTAAAATTCTTCCCTTAGTCTCCATGGCCCCCCACTCTAGGGGTGCACACAGGCCAGTGTAAAGACCACAGCCTACCAGTAAAGCTCTGTGCTCAGATCCCCAGCTTTGCTTTTACATGGGTGTTGAAAAAGAAAATTTTTAGAATTTAGGTAAGATCTTTTTTCCTCTTAATAAAACCTGGAATTATCTTGCTGTGCACTTAAGAAGTTTGGTTTGACAGTCTAAGCTGAGTAATGACTTTGCTCTAGTTGAATATTCATCCTTTCCCAGAAGTACTCAAACCCATTGATTCAATGAGTGAGGGGTCATAGGACAACATCACTTATGAGAAATGAAAATTACTTTGGTTTAATATTTCAAGGGTATTATCTTTCCTTTATCTTTCATTTGGAACACGGATCAAACTGACTCTGCCTTGGTGCAAAGTAGGATCAAAGGAATGTGACATACAGGAGCAGATTTTGAGTTGCTAGGAGGCAGAAAGAGAGCTGAGAAATCAAGCCTCCTGTGACCCAGATGTCTCAGAGGCTCTGCCTGTGGAGTGAGGCTGACTTGTCCTCGTCTCTCCATTCCTGCCAGGTTCCTGTCCCAAGGTGTGCCCAAGAGTTCACTGAGTTCCTTTCTCATGATTATTGCTGACTCTCTGTGCCTGCTTGCAGTTCTGCTGTCTGTTTTGCAGCGTGTCAATTCAGATGCATAACTCACTCTTTGATTTTCACAAACAAATTAGAGTGAGAGAAGGCAAAACAGAAGAGACAAGGAAGGAGCTGTTGACATCAGAGGAAAATAACCCAATAAAGGGTCCCCTGGTATACTAGGTGGAAGGACCTCCAGCGAGCCCCTCTCAAGATGGTGCTGGTGGTCCCAACCTCTCTCCATCTTTTCAAGTGCCCTCTCTCCTCACTTTTCTCTGTAAACTTCTCCCTACTCCCTTTAGGAAGAACACATGGTATTCTCCCTGCCTCATGTAGAGCACTTTAGCATGAGGATACAAACACGTTCTTCGAATCTCACCATACCCTAGTGCCCCAAAGGGGTCCATCTTTCTCTAAATGCTATTCCCTTTCTAAACAGAGGAAATGGATCATTGGCTGTTAGAAACCTCCAGAAAACATCCCAGCACTGGTGGTAGGAGTGGGTACCAGTGAGAGTTAGACTAGGGAAGCCTCTACTGTCCCTTCTACATCAAAATTCTTTGATTCTACCATTCTGATGTAAAGAGATTTTTCAAAATGAAAACACTACTACTATTGGTTCTAAATATGAAGATAACATGTATGCATTGTGAAAAACAAGACAAAGTGAGATAACACAAAAGTATAGAAATTCAAATAATTCACCCATATTTCCATCACCCAAAGAAAAGCATTGCCATTTATATTTTGACAATCATCATTTGAATTTTCAGATTCACACAGAATTTATTTATTTTCATACTTATGTTACAAACATGGGGTTGACACTTTGCTTTGTGCCAGAAACCAACAAAATATTGTAAGTCAACTATACTTCAATTTTTTTAAAAGTGAAATTAGAAAAAAATCTTCCTTTTTTTTCTCTTTCATATATTTATACAAGTTTAAAAATGAGTTCATAGCATCTTCTAAATTTTTGGCCAAGAGTAAAAAAACATGCATTTAAACTTTGGAATGTGCCTACATAGACAGAAAACTGACTCAAACAATAATGGGGGCAGATGCCTGAGAACCAAAGGGCTGAGAAAGTCAGGAACATCTGAAAGAATCTTCAGCCAATTTATGAACCTGGTGCAGTGGTACCTCCCGGCTGACACATTTACACCAGAGATGCGGTTCCATCTAACTGGCACTTGTCCCTTCCGTTACAATTATAAACCTGCATCGTCATTTTTAATAGCTATATAGAATCCTATAACTTAACCAACATCCTGTTTTTGGACATTGAGATTGTTTCCAGTTTGTAGACAATGCTGCAATTAACTATTCTAGCATAGACATCTTGTAACAAATATTTTAAATGTTTCTCTTCCCTGAAAATTTTTGAGAGTAACAATTTTACTACACATTTTACACTTATGAAAGTCTGTTTTCCTGCACATTCTTAAGTTCTTTAAGATGTACTTGTGCTGTCATTTTGGAAAATGATGGTGATCAAAACAATACCATGTTATTTGCATTGTGAGGTTATGGCAGTTCTTTAAAAATTCAAATAAAGGCTTTTTTGCGTATATTCCATATATTATATCCTGTTAAAAAAATATTCCCTATGATTATTATTGGTAAAACTCACAAGGATAATTTTTTACTAATTTGAAGCTCATTCTACCACTCTAGAGAAGTTGGAATAAGCTTACTCTCCTATAGGGAAATCCAATTTACATGAAGTTATATGTCTACAAGGAAACAGCTGGCCTGTGATCCAAATGACTGTAGTAAAGCTGATATGATATTTAACAATAAAGTTTTCTCAAATCATATTGAAGTAATCTTCAAAAATTCTACCTAGAAAAAAAATTTGCAAGTATCCTGAAATGAGTCCTCCAAGATTTCCTCTGTTTGGAAAGTAGAATTCTCATTGTTAATGCATTTGAGTTGATTAATCTGAGTTTGTGGAATGACCTAGAGGCTGTAACAGCTCTAACGTAACAGCTAGTTATAAATAGCTTTCCTGTTAAAGTATCAGAAATCAGTTCACACTCTGAAGCTAAAATGGGAAATGTGTTATGGGAATACAGAGGTGTCTTGTCAATGGCGTCCTGGGGTTCTTGACACAAAGACCTAGAAAGCTGGGCAACCACTCTCACTAGGGATGCTCTTTGCTTCTTCTTGAGCATCAGCTCTTTCTTTCCCTGCGTGCTGGTCTCCTGGTCCTCTGCTACGGGAGAGGCTTGCCCCTTACCCTTTTCACCAGCTCTCTGGAGAAGGGAAGTCAATGACTCTTCTGCTGTCTTTCTCCCAGTTGTTAGAAAAGGAGATTCTGACTGGCCCAGCCTGGGTCAGATGACTGTCATGACCCAACTGACTATGGACAGAAATCAGGAACACACTGCTCAAAATGGGAGCTCAAGGGGCCTCTGTGAGCTGGGAACATGCTCAGAAGAGTTCCTTGTGAGAACGAAGCTTGGGAGAGGCGAGACTGAGAGATAGAAAGTTGACAGCCATTAGATTCTAGATGTTGAATAGACACATGGGAATAGATGAGACCAGGCAAGGAGGGAAGGAATTCTGAAGAATGTGACTTGAGGGCTGAGTCAAGGAAGAGGAACCATTTCTCTCAAACTGACCCTGGCTTGTCAGGGAGAAATCTGGGAATGTGTCAAGAACTGGCAAAGGCAATTTCTGGCTGCCTTTCCTGTCTGGAATTTTCAGGTTTGCTGCTTGTTTCTCTCAAGGGATTTTCTAGATCTTTCGTCTGTTCCCCTTCCCACCTGTGGACTCTGTGAATTTTTCACCTTGATGGATGATGACTCAGTTACACTTCCTCATCTGGGGCTCCTCCACACAGGGATGGATCCAGGTTTAGATGGAACCTTGAAGTCCACAGAATAGTGGGGACCATCTTTACAAAATCATAAATTTTGTAGGAAGTATGAAGTTATAAATACAAAATAAGTTACAAGAACAAATATTTATTTAGAATGAGAAAAGAATTGACAGTTACAATATTTTTAGGTTAAATATCACAGATATCACAAAATCTAGAAGGTCATATAATTTAAAAAATTAATTCTTTTAAATACATCTAGAATATGTTTCCTCTAAATTTTTGATATAATAGATTTTAATCACTCCTGAATATTCATTGGAAGGATTGATGCTGAAGTTGAAACTCCAGTACTTTGGCCACCTGATGCAAAGAACTAACTCACTGGAAAAGATCCTGATGCTGGGAAAGACTGAAGGCAGGAGGAGAAGGGGACAACAGAGGATGAGAAAGTTGGATGGCATCACTGACTCAATGGACATGAGTTTGAGTACCCTCCGGGAGCTGGTGATGGACAGGGAGGCCTGGCATGCTGCAGTCCATGGGGTCGCAGAGTCGGACACGACTGAGTGACTGAACTGAACTGAATGTGACAATGGTTTTGTAGTAATCATTTTCCATAGAATAAATAGAAAGGTAATTCACTCTTCCCTCTAGTATAGTTTAAACTTTCAAAAATTGATAGTTCAGAAAGATTTTTTCCAGCATCACAAACATTATTGATAATGCCATGTAAGTGTTTAAGGTTGATGTTGAACCTAGAGAAACCATCAGATTTCTTCTTTATATGCGCTATATATACAATTCAGCCAGACTAGCTTCTGGCCCTCAGAATTTCAAACCCGCTTCTCCATTAAACACAGGCATCCAGTGCTGGGCTCTGTAAGATGCCTTCGTCCTGTAGGACAGCTGCTGGCTCAGCTCTTTAGGGTCAGGACCCCTCACATTGGAGATGGGGAGATGGGAGATGGCTGGGGAAGGAGAGTGGTCATTTTTGTTGTTGTTGGGTAGTGTTGTGCAGCTTGTAGGATCTTACTTCTGCAACCAGGGATTGAACCTGGACCCCTAGAAATAGACGCACTGAGTCCTAAACCACTGGACCACCAGGGAATTCCCAGGAGGGTGATCTTGAATAGCAATTCAAGAGAAATTCAAGGGAAAGAGAGAGGTGAAGGTGTGTCTTAAAGTAGGTGAGTCCAAAGAGGAGATGACAGGAAGTTGAGGGAGCTCCTGCTAATGACTTCAGATTTACCATGAGACAGAGTTGGCTACGAGGGGGAGGAAGAGAATTTGGAATTCCATTTTAATTGGGTATTCTGTATTTTGTCTCACAGTCCTAGGTGGGGCCTAAGAGAAAAGTGAAGCTCTGGAACAGTCATTGAGAGGATGAGAAAAATGACCAAAGATTAATACAAGGAAGGTCCGAGATTGAGATTAGAAATCAAAAAATTCCTGCCAGTGGCGTTGGGGTGTTTCTCTAATGGGGCTCAGATGTTCAGGTACATTGGTATGCACACAGCCTGTGATTATAGAAACAAGGTTTAAAATATATGGTAAAAGATGGGATTCAGCTAGGTTTCTCTCTCTTTTTTTTAATGCTCACTATTTGTGCTTTCAATAAAACCAAGGCAGCAGAAATTTTAAAAAGAAAGATGTACTGATTATAGATTGGCATCCAAATCACAGAATGTGTTAACACAAGAATATTTTATTCTATGCTTCCCAAACATGCCATAATATATTCACCCAAAGCAATAAATCCCAAGCTGCACAAGCAAATTATAAACAAATGATAGAAGCTGAAGTTTCCTCTCAAAACAGGCTAAAGAACAGATAATTTAGAAAGAACAGATTTTATTGGAACGTCAATAGTTTTCATGACACAGATACTTAAACTACTCGTTTTCAACATACCCATATAAAGAAAATTATAAAAGGATTTTTGTGTGTTTTTTTTTAAAGTATAATTTGACAGATGGAGTCTTTTTATGGGATCAGTAGAAGTGATAAAATTGAATAAATTACCAAGACTTTATCTCCATTTCTGTAATTCTCCCTAAAGATTTAGAGATGGCAGATTGAATCAACTGGGAAATAAATTTGCATGTTTATAACATGTCTAAAACAGAAATTAAAGACAAAAACTTCTAACTTGTTTTCAAGAGTGGTTTATCTTAAGGAAACCTGCTTGCATGAGATATCACACATTCCTTAACCAAGTATCAAGGCCCACTGAAAGGACCTGTACCACCAAAGTTCCCAATACCTGGGTTCAGTGAACTATTATTAAAATCAGTGTCAAAGGACAGATAATAATAATTGTGAGCTAAAAAAATTGGAGCAACTCAAAAAATGTACTAAATTCTAGGTAATTTTTCACATGAGGCAATTGTCTTATGAACAGGCCAAACTAGATTTTATAAAGTAAGTTACTAGTAAATCATATAATTTAGGATGCTTTATGCCAGTGTGCTTAATTGTACTGCAGTGTCTTGGAAGCAGGACCACTTCCATCTCCAACTAAATCCATGTAATAAGAAAGGATTTGGGGGGTTATTTTGCTAGTGGGTGTTCTCCCTCTGTGTAGGATCCCAATTCCAGATTTACATTGGTTTCTGTGTATGGATGAGAGATGTTTTGAGAAAATGTGATGCCAGGGGAATAAGAATTTGGAAAGAAAGCAGTGGCTCTAAATGAAGCATGCTGCTGTCTTCCTTTGAGGAAACACTAAGCTGTTATTTGGGTTAAACATGGCTCTAGAACGAACATATTGTTGACCTGGTTGTAGAGAGAAGCTGAGAACACTGTGGTAACTGCATTCTTCTTTTCCTTTTCCTGAGAGCAGAGCACGTCTGCCAGCCCAGCTCTCCCTGGCAGAGGGCACCTCCTACCCTCACTTGGAGACCTCCTGGACTCTTCTTGGGCTGTCTAGCCAATGGCTTGCAGTAGTAGGGGAAACTCACTTCTATTTTGATGGTTTGGAAGGAGTGAGGCCTGGTAATCAAACTGGGCATAAATCCCAGCTCCATCACTCACCAACTGTGTGACTTTGGGGAAGTCACTTTTCCGAACCTCAGTTTCCACAACTATAAAACAAGAGTAATAACTTGTAATTTGCAGAGTGGCTGTGAAATTAAACGAAGCAAAATATGTAAAGGCCGTAGTGGTTTCTGGTCTTCTTGGCGGAGGCACTGGCCTAGTATAAACGCCTCTGAGCCCTCTTCCTCTATGGCCGCCAGTGGGTTGCCTCAGTTCTGGTGCCAGGTGCTGAGAACAGCCTGCTCCGCCCTCTTTTTCTTTTAGTCCTTCTGATCCCAGTGTTACCTCCTATCCTGGCCTCTCTCCAAATCTGGTGTTATGTGACGTCTTCTGCCTAAAACTCTGAAGGTGTTCCTAGGCTAGAAATCTCAGGGGTGTCTTCTCTCTTTTCTTACCCCTCCATACCTTCTCCCTGGCATTCTGACTTAGCGATCCCATCCACAATTGTGGCTTTACCTCGCTTTTAGGGAAGGCTCTTAAATCTGTTTCATGCTTTGACTTCTCAAGCCTATCTTTGTCCTCCTTGTTCACAGATCTCAACCGTCAGGAGGAAAGTATACAATCTGCACTTAGTCATTTTGCAGACATAGCCTATGAAGGCATAGTAATATCCCCTGTTTATTGAGCACCGAGCAGGTCCATGTCTCTGTACCAGGATACAATACAGGAGGGAAAAGATGTGTTTCTTGTCCTCAGGGGCTCCTGGGTCAGAGAGAGTTCCAGTAGGTGCACGTGAGGCCTATCTGTAAACAGGTATCACTGGAAATAGAAAGTTATTTGTCACTGTGGCCTTTAATGCTACCAAGGGAGCCAAGAATAAACCATTGGCAGTACTGTCACCTGGGAGAAGATAATGGAAAGAAAGAAGGGAGGAAGGAAAGGAAGTAGAAGAGAAAGGAAAGAAAAGGAGAAAGAGAAAGGAAGAAAGAAAGAAAATGGGAGGAAAGAAGGAAGGAAGGAAGGAAGAGAGATTTAAGAAAGCAGGAAGGGAGAGAAGTCATGAGAAAAGTCAAAAGAAGTCAGAAAGAAAAACACCAATACAGTATATTAATGCATATATATGGAATTTGGAAAGATGGTGATGATGACCCTATATGCGAGACAGCAAAAGAGACACAGATAAAAAGAACAGACTTTTGGACTCTGTGGGAGAAGGCAAGGGTGGGATGATTTGACAGAATGGCATTGAAACATGTATATTATCATATGTGAAACATGACCAGTCCAGGTTCCATCTGTGAAACAGGACACTCTAAGCCCGTGCACTAGGACAACCCAGAGGGATGGGATGGGGAGAGTGGTGGGAGGGGGGTTCGGGATGGTGGACCACATATACCCGTGGCTGATTTATGTCAATATATGACAAAAAGCACCACAATATTGTAAAGTAATTAGCCTCCAACTAAAATAACTTAATTAAAAAAAATAAAGCAAAGGGTCTATATGATGAATGTCACCTAGTCAAACTCCCATCTAAGACTTAATTTCCTCTACAGTGTCTGCATCTAGGTGTGTTACACTTATGCCTGAAAAATTCCAAGGACAGGAAACTCACCCATAAATATTCCTGGAGCCGATTCCATGGTGGACAGTGATAATTATTAGAATGTTCATCTAATAATGTAGAATTTAAAATTGCCTTCCTATCATTTTTTCTATTGGTTTCGGTTCCCTTCTGGGCCCTAAAGCTAAGCCACACTTCCGTCCCTGGCCTTCACAGCCATCACTGTCTGGGCCTGTCTTGTTCTTGAACTTCACTGTGTGCTATTTGCTTCTTCAGCTCAGCTTGCCCGGACTCCTTTCATTGCTAATACACCAAGCATGTTCCCGCCTGAGAGCCTTCTGACCAGGGTGCTCTCTCCTGCTCTCTGCAAGAAATTTAGGTTTCAACTCAAGTGCCACCTTGCTAGAGTAGCCTTCCCTACCAGAATAGCTAGCATAGCTCCCTCTTGGGAGGTTAAATTTGATGACACTGAAAAAAAAAAAAAAGGAAAAAACACCTCTGATGACAAAGCACCCATAAACCAAGTCAAAAGTAGAAAAAACCTGGGAAAGTATTTGCATATTAGCTATGATATGACTGATTTCCTGAAAATATAAAGGCTGTTCCTAAAAAAATCAACAGGGCTATTGGTCTAATGTGAAAAAAAAAAAAAAGGGCAAAAGATATGAACAGTTCACCAAGCAAGCCACCCATATATGTTGCTCAAACGTGTAAAAAAGTACTCAAACTCAACTTTGGTTTAAAAAAAAGAGTGAAAGAGATACTTTTGTACTGCAATTATGCAAACAGTAACACTCATATCCTGCTGGTAAGAGTGTAAACTGGAACAATTTTTATAGAGGGTAACTTGATAGTATTTATAAAAATTACACATGTGCAAACCTTTCACCCAGTGATTTTTACTGCTAGTAATTTGCTCCACAGATATGCTCCCGAGTGTGGGAATAGATTTGGGTACAAAGGTACTCATGACAGTGCTGCACGTAATAGCAAGAGGCTGGAAATACCTATGGATCAATCAGTTGGGAAAAGGATAAATCAATTACAGTGCATTCATACAATGAAATAATATGGTTATTAACAAGAAGGAGGCAGATCTGCGGCACTGGGGTGCATTGAACGTGTTTTGTATTGGCTTGCAGATATTTTTAATTTATTTTTTCTTAAAGAGGGCCCCTAAAATTGTATCAGCTTCAGGCCTAACAAAACCAGGGTATTCCCCCTGCAACTCACTGAGGAGACAAGACACACTCCTGCAGTGACAGAGGTTTGCTCCATGGTGATGCGAGCGGGAGAGGGATATGGAGGGATATAGGGTTGTGATGGACAGGGAGGCCTGGTGTGCTGCAATTCACGGGGTTGCAAAGAGTCGGACATAATTGAGTGACTGAACTGACTGACTGACTGACTGGGGAATCTGTCTGCATTGCAGGAGACCCAGGTTTGATCCCTGGATCCGGAAGATCCCCTGGAGAGGGGAATGGCTACCCACTCCAGTATTCTTGCCTGGAGAATTCCATGGACAGAGGAGCCTGACGGAGTATGGTCCATGGGGGTTGCAAAGAGTCAGACATGACTGAGCAACCAACATTAATATGTTTCAATAATGTGGGCATGGATCAAGGTTGAGAGTGAAAAAGTTCCACAGGAGTCTACTATATAAAAAATAAATAAACAACAAGGTTCTGTATAGCACAGGGGAACTATATGCAATATTTTGTAATAATGTATAATGCAAAGAATCTGAAAAAGAATAGATAGATAGAGATATATGTCCGAATCACTTTGCTGTACACCAACAACTAAAGCAGCATTGTAAATCAAGTATATTTCAATGAAAAAAAAGTTCCCCAGCTAATTCTGATATGCTCACTGCTTTGAGATTCACTACGACTCTGGGTTCAACTGCAAGTCCCCAGTGCGTGCAACCCTTCCCACACGTGCCCTAACTCCTCCTTATGACTTCAGAACCACTTGCGCCATCAGTTGAAGACTGATCCCTGCAGCTAATGTCCGGGTGCCTCCATCCATCCCGTCCATCTCCCTGTCCTCATCAGTCTAGTTACCTCGGCCCTTGAGGCACCCCTCAGATGCTGGGACCAGCCATCCTAACTCCAGAGTTGTTTCCTCTCCCTGGCTCTTCTGGCCTCTGATGTGACATGCCACACAGCTACTATTCACCTCATGTCTAATGGGAAGATGGCACTATGCCACCGGGCATTCCTGGATCATTCTCAAAGCCTGTCAGTGTTCTAGAGGCAAGAAGCCTCTGAACAGTTCTTATCTTCTATAAATTGCCTGGGTATTCACTTTCAGTCTGTCTCTTTTTTGCCAGTTGTCAAATGCCTGCTGCTGCTGGGGGAGTTTGGAGAAATTTTGAGGAAGGTGGGGAGTAAACCAGCCTGACAGGAAAGATTCCAGTCACATAAATCAAGCAATGAACTTAGGTTTAAATATATGTGGCTATATATGTATACACATATATATACAATATATAACCACATATATTGGAAAAATCAGATTTCCTTGAGTTCTGTGCATGAATATAGAAACAGTTAAGTATGCAGCGCATTCATCAGGGTGTGGTGAACATCTGACTTGTGTCAGGCATTGTTTTGGGCACCTAGGGTTGCTGTGGTGAATCCATTCCTGCCCTCAGACTCCTGGGAGGAATAGATGTAAAACAGATTCAAACCAAAAAAAAAAAGTCAAGTTTTGATAGGCACCAAAAAGGAAATAAACAGGAAGCTGAGATGGGCGATGCCTCCTCTTGTTTGGGTGATAAAGAAGGACTTTTGGAAGAAATAACATGGAGGAAGTGATGAGAAGCTTCCTTTCTGGAGGGTAAGGAAAAGTGTATTCCAAGGTGAAGATACTGCATATCAGCATTACTAAGGTAGGAAAGAGAGCATGGCTTGTTTCAAGAACAGCAAAAACAGTTGTGTGACTGGATCACGGTGGGTGAAGAAGATGAGGAACAGTGAACTAGTTCCTGGGCCACGTTAATGAGTTTGGATTTTAAGTGCAGAGATTTTACACTGATGCCACCTTATTTAGGAAGGAAAATTGCTCCAGCTTCTGTGTAGAGAATGGATTGATGTGGGGCAAGTGGCAAGTGGAAGCCCCAAGAGAAGGCTGTTGCAGTAATCCACTTGGGAAATGATGGCAGTCTGGACCAATTGTGGCAGTGAGACAGGGAGAAGAGGATTTGGAGTTACAGCTTGGCAGTCAAATTCAGAGGCGTTGCTGTGAATCCAGTGTGGGAATGGAGATTACACATATCAGGCAGTGTCCAGCTGGGAAAACAGAAACCGTTCTAGGTATTTCACGTGGAGGGAATTCAACCTAAGGAATGAGTTGCAGACGTGTGGAAAGGTTGGAGCAACCAAAAGGGGAGGATGTGGTAACCTAGAGATAAGCATCTGAGAGAAGTCTTGGACCACTCCAAAGGCTGAAGATGAAACAGAGAGATGGCCGTGTTTTCAGAGCCCAGGAGTGTCTGCCATCTAACACTGCAGAAAGCTGCTAATGCTGTTGGCACTGGCCGCCGTCCCAACCAGGGATGCTATTGCTAGAACTACTGAAGGCCACTGCCAGCCACTGCCAGAAGCTTTTTTAAAAATGGAGGGTCTCTCCTTCCCTCATTTCATCCGGTTTCCCACCAGAGTTTCCCACTGGCAGCATTTAACTGGGCCAGCTGGCAAGGGAGTCTGGGAGATGCAGTTTACAGGATCCCAGCCACCTCCAACTGACCAGCACACAGGATGGCAGGGACTGTACTTAAAAAATACCAACAAGCCAGTGACCAGCACATGGAAGAACTAAAGGATTTGTTTTAAGCAGGATAAACAATCTATATTTTAAAAATATATATGTATTTTAGGACTTGCCTGGTGGCTCAGTGGCTAAGACTCAGCGCTCTCAACACTCCCAACACAGGGGGCCCAGGTTCAATCCCTGGGCAGGGAACTAGTACATTCGATCCCAGCTCTGGGAAGATCCTACATGCCGCAGAACAACTAAGCCTGTGTGCCGCAACGGCTGAGTCTGTGCTCTACAACCCAGGAGCTGCAACTACGGAAGCCCGAGTGCCTTAGAGCCTGTGCTCTGCAACTGAGAAGCCCGCACACTGCACCTAGAGAGTAGCCCCCGCTCAGCGCCACTAGAGAAAAGCCCATTCACCAGTGAAGGCCTAGCATGGCCTAAAGTAAGTAAAAAAAAAGTGTGCACTATTTATTATGGCTACCAGGTGACCATTTCTCTGGTGGTATCTTTTTGACAGTGAGTAGCTGAAAGCCATGACTTTAAGTTGGCTTTAGAAATGAGGAAATGCCTTATCTCAAATAACTGGAAGTCCAGAGGTAAGACAGACTCCCGGAAAAGTAAGATAAACTGCTCTGGGATGTCACCAAGGTCCCAAGTTCTTTCCACACTGTATTCTGCCTTCCTCTGTGTTGGCTTCCTCCTGAGCCTGGCTCCCTTCATGGTGACAAGACTGCTGTCAGAGGCCACAGAGCTGCCTGTTTCCTTTCCCATGTTCAGCAAGAAAATGAGATCCCTCCATTCATATTCCCTGAAAGGAATATGAATTGCTTTCAAGCAGATCAGTGGTTCTCAGTACTGCTGCAAGTTAAAATCTCCAAGAGTGCTGTGTCATTTATTCATTGATGATGATGATATATTATTTATTCACTATTTTATCTTTGAAACTGCAATACCTAGGCCTTTTCACTAGAAATGTTTATTAGTCGGGGGTGGGGCCCAGCTGGAGGTCATTTTTGGAAGCTCCCAGCTGATTCTAATGGACAGCCAGAGCAGAGAACCACTGGGTTAGGTCACCTGCCCACCCCTGGACCAGCAGTCACCAGGGTAATGCTGTGAACTGACTGGCTTAGGAAAGGGCCTCAAAGTGTGACGCATACGCCCTCACCCCGACTGACTAGCAGGAACAGCTCCTGGGACCTGTCAGAGACACAGATTCATGGGCCTCACGCATGCCTACTGAATCTGAAACTCTAGAGGGCCAAAAGTTTGTGTTTTAACAAGTTTGTCACTGGTTCTGGTGGATTACTTATGTCTGAGACCTGCCTTAGGTCAATCAGGCTCGCCTCTGAAGCTGGGAAGGGTAAATATGTTTTACCAGTGAACCCCAGGACATTGAGCCTTTTAATGCTCCCTCCTCCCACTGCCAGGTCAGAACAGGGCAGGGGATTAGCCTCCTGAACTCCCAGACTCCTGGCTGTGCAGGGAGGCCTCCCGATTGTGCCACCAAAGCCTCAGCCACTGCAACGGTCTCGACAGTGGGCCAACCCAAGATGGGAGGAAGCCATCTTCTGTAGGTACCCATTCCTTCCTACCCTGGAGAAACTGGAAGTTTCTGCAGGTGCTAAAGAACTGAGAAGATAAATGTGGCATATATACTTTCCTGAAATCACTCTGAGCTAGTTTCAACTACTGTATAATTTCAGCAGCATCCTGGAGAAGAAAAAGGCCATGCGGTAAAAACAGAAGAAATCTGAACATGGAAAGGACTTTGGTTAATAACAATGTCTCAATATAGATCATAAATTGTGGCAAATGTACCATACTACTATCTGATGTCAGTGGGGAAACTGGGTGTGAGCCTATGGGAACTGTGTGTAAATCTTCACAACTTGCCTGTGAATCAAAAACTGTTCTCTGTGTGGCCCCATGGACTGTAGCCCACCAGGCTCCTCTGTCCATGAAATCCTCCGGGCAAGAATACTGGAGTGGGTTGCCCTTCCCTTCTCCAGGGATCTTCCTGACTGAGGGATCGAACACATGTCTCTTGCATTGGCAGGCAAATCTTTACCTTGAGCCACCAGGGAAGCCCATTCTAAAATAAGTTTATTTTAAATACAACACATTAAGATGTGAAATTCTAATGAATGGAAGAACCTTTGGAAAAGCTTTATAAAATTAAGTAAAGTTAAATTCTTTAAAATATTCCATGCTAATATAAATTTCACACTGCTGTATTTTTATGATTGATGCCATGTTTTTAGCCAGAGCAAATGCTTTTTAGACATTTTTAACTTAAACAAGAGTTGAATTGGAAAATACTGATGAATATTCCAAATACATTGCACTTCCCAGAACCTGCACACAGCAGAATTATCAAAGAGCAAATGAGAGAGGCTTAAACTTGTCCATATGCTTAAAAATTATTAAGAACCAATATAGAAAGTTGCTTTCTGTGCAACCTGGAAAGGAGTAGGATGGCTGGACTCCACAGGGAATGGGACATAATCAGATGCATCTCTTTCTCAACCCAATTCATAGCAGTGAGTTCAAGCACATGTTCCCTTCAGGTGCTCTCTTCTTTTACCAGCTCCATTTAAATGAAATGTACATCCCGTGTCCTGAGGGGCGAGTCACACAATGCAGTGGACTGAGGTATGGCTCATTTCCCATGACTACTCTCAGCAGACTGTACATCACTGAATTTATATGGGATTCTTGGAAACACTGGGCTATAATTGGAATGGAACAAGGGCTTCCCAGGTGGCGATAGTTGGAAAGAACCCACCTGCCAATGCAGGTTAGATGTAAGAGACAGGTTCAATCCCTGGGTCGGGAAGATCCCCTGGAGGAGGGCAAGGCAACCAATCCAGCATTCTTATCTGGAGAATCCCATGGACAGAGGAGCCTGGCAGGCTGCAGTCCATAGGGTTGCACAGAGCTGGACACGACTAAAGTGACTTAGCACTCATGCAAGGAGCAAAGCCTAATTTGTAGCTTGGAAGATTCCTCTCAGTGTAGTTGGCTAAATAATTCATGGTAAGATTTTTGCTTATCTTCCTCTACACCAAGTATCAGTAAGGAAACCAAGAGGTAAAATTGTCATTGCAGGTGAAAATGCTATAATTAAGACTTTCAACAGAAAAGAGTACTTATAGAGGAGCCTGGCGGGCTACAGTCCAAGGGGTCATGAAAGAGTTGGACATGACTTAGCAACTGAACAACAAAGGACAAAAACATTGCTGTGTCAAGCAAGTGGCTCAAAATAACCACCCGGCACCCCACCCCGATCTTATCACATTTGGAATCACTTAGGTTTTGTCTGGCATTGTTACATATCTCATTGTGTGGTCTTGGACAAGCTCCTTAGCCTCTCTATGCCTCATTTTTGTCATCTTCACAGTAGCAAACATAATAATTCCTTGGCAGTGTTAGAAGAATTGATAGAAATAATATTTGTAACACTTTTGGTACAGTGCCTGGAGTATGGTGTTAAAAAGTGTTTGACAAATCAATAAATAAAATCATCCTTGCCCACATTAAATCCATTCAGTTTAATCAAGATAAACCTCTTGGTGACAAAGCAGAGACATTACTTTGCTGACTAAGGTCCATCTAGTCAAGGCTACGGTTTTTCCAGTAGTCATGTATGGATGTGAGAGTTGGACTGTGAAGAAGGCTGAGGGCTGAAGAATTGATGCTTTTGAACTGTGGTGTTGGAGAAGACCCTTGAGAGTCCCTTGGATTGCAAGGAGATCCAACCAGT